>JACEIK010000929.1:263771-298413 GCA_018107945.1 Datura stramonium
TCTCGTGGTCAATGGTTGACTGAAGACTTGATGAATGAGGCAATGTTTGCAACGACTGGTCACCATGAGTCGTGGTGTCCTTGTGGTGACCCTCAGAGGATGAAAGGGCAGTGTTCATGATGACTGGTGACCACGAGTCATGGTCATTGGTAACGATTTATCCAGTTCCTCGTAGGGACTGGCAGTCTGTTTTTCTCTACGAGTTTATTAAGGGCTTTTCTATAATTTTTATGTTCCTAAGGCCTAAACTATGTCATTTTAAGCTTAGAATATAGTGTTTTTAGAAGGGTTAAGTCATTCTAAGCCTATACTAATTCATGCATGCAAGTTTAGATGTTTGAGAGGTGATCAAGCCTAGTTCTTCAAGGTTCTTCCTCAATTCTCTTTGGGCAATCAAGGAAGTGGTCAAATTAGATTCCTTCAGGTATGTAAGGCTATGAATGGGTGAAATTGTTCACACCCATTCCCAATTCCGTCTCAATTCATGATGTACTAATTGATGATTCCATGGGGTTTTTATCTAATGCATGAATTCCTAAGTTTCCATCATGGGTATGATATAAGCATGTTTTAAATGATGAATTATGATTGATGGGTAGATTTTACAATGTTTTAAATTATAAATTATGTTTTCAAGTTTTTTAAACTATGATGCCCATCTATGAATGTTCATGAAAATTGAGATCTAAGCGATATGTATCCAAGCATGATGAGATGTTTATGAAGAAAGTATGATATCAAATTACCCATGTTTATGTTTATGTTTTCAAAGTGAATCAAGTTGATTTCAAGAATGATAAGTAATGGGCAAGCCCATATGATCAAGTATGTTTTATGAACTCATGAATTAGCCTGCCACATGGTTTTGGAGTCAAGACTCCCATTATTTTCAGCTTGTGGTGTGGTTTGAGCCAAGGCTCCTCATGTTATGATTTCAGATTATGCATGTATGTTATTATTCAACTTTATCACTACACGATGGTCATCTTCATTAAAAAATGATAGAGAGCTTATGCATGTTTCTGGGAGTAGTGTTATGCACTTTATAGGCTAAGGGTCAGTCAACCCTATGCCTCAGAACTACGAGCCAACGTAGGTATTATCAGATTAATTGGGACCTCCTTCATGAGCTTCCCATGCCCCCAAGGGGCCTTCAACTAGATATCGATATCATGGTAGCACCCTTAGCCCTGGCAAGGCTTTTGACAACTCTGCCCACTTGAATATGATAGTCGGACCATGTAAGCTCTATCGTGGTAAAGTCGGTTATATGATGAGTCTTCCATTATTTCTCATGAGTTCAGTTATGCATGTACATCAGTCATGATATAATTTTTTTAGCAAGTTTGACCCAATGTTCAGTTTTACTTATGATTATCAGTTTTCAGCTTTGGGTCAATCGATTCAGTTATGATGTTCAATTATGTTCCAATCATGATTTTGAAAAATAGCATGCAAGCCCTGCTCTCAGAATCTTATCTTGATTATGTTTTATTGTATGCATGATTTAATGATTTTACTTACTCAGCGATTTTACTTACCTTGCATACTCGGTACATTTCACGTACTGACTGCATACACTATGCTGTATCATTTCATGATGTAGGCAGTGATATCCAGACTCCGTCCCGCCGCTAGACACATTCCCGGAGTTAGCATTCCTCGGTCTCAGTTGGTGACCTCATCTTGCGAGGGCATTTTTAATAGTTGTATTTCGTCTTTTTAGCTTTCAGACTTTAGTGACACAGTTGGGGTCTTGTCCCATCAATTCATCAGTATTATAGGCTTTTTCAGACATAATGTGTATTCAGCATTGGACTCATGTATGTATTCTGTTGTTATGTTTTTTTAGATATCCGTTATGTTATTCATGATGATCTTCCGCTTATCTATGATTGAGTTAGATGATATGTTCATTCCATGGGTCGACTTGGAGATTCTCAGGGTTTCTTGTCCCGTCTCTCGATCTGGGCCTATGTTCGGGTCGTGACAAGTGACTTCATCTGGAGAGACCTCCTGCTCCTGGCGAGATCCGGGGGCATAGAATCTGTTCTGGCGCTGACCACCACCTACACTAGTTGATGCACCTTGCTGAGCTGAGCGTGCTAGTAGGGTTGCTGAGCTAGTGGCTCGGCCTCGGTCCTTATCATGACCCTGTCTTGCTGCTGGACATCTCTGAGCATATGTTCGGGCTTCCCACACCCGAAACAAGCACCTGAACCTACCAAACACTGACTCATATGTCTCCGGTCACACTTGCCACACTCTGGAATACTGAACTCTGCGGGCCTACTACCCTGACCTCTAGAGCATGATGCTTGTCCCCTCTGGTTGCGCCTAGATCTGGATGGCACACTCATAGCGATGGCGCTAGGGCTAATTATCTCTGGTGGGACTGCTAACGGTGTCCACCACCAGGCCTCTACTGGGAGAATCCCAACGTATCAGTCCTAGCCCTCTTGTCCCCTCTCTCCCGCTCACTCACCTGTACCGCCTCAATTTGTTGGGCGTATGGAGTTATCCGGGGGAAGTCAATGTCTTGATGAAGCATCGCGGTCCGACAATCTTTGGACAAATAGTCTGCTATCCCATGCACGAACCGACTCACTCTGGCTCTCTGATCTGCCACCATCTCAGGTTCATACTTGGACAAGTAAGTGAACTCTAAAGCATACTCCTGGACTGTCATCTTTCCTTGCTTCAGGTTTACAAACTCAGCTACTTTAATCTCCCTTATCTCCCGAGGGAAGAACCGATCCAGAAATGCGGTATGGAACTTATCCCGACCAATAGGGTCTGCTTAAACTGCCCTGCTATCCTTCTATTGCCTGAACCAGGTGTGTGCAATTCCTTTCAACTGATACGAGGCTAAATCTATGCACTCCTCGCCAGTCACCCCCATGATCTAGGTGATCTTCAGAACTTCATTAATAAACTCATGTAGATGCTTGTCCACCTTTGATCCAAGAAACTCTGAAGGGTTCATCCTCATAAAATCTCTAACTCTCGCTGTTGCCGCATACCCATTATGAGGGACATGTGCTACCGTCTGTTGGTTGACCTAGGTAGTCAAAGCGTAAGCTAGCATCTGTATGGTTGCCCTGAACTCTGCGTGGGCAACCTGCTCGGGTACATGATCCTCCAGGGATGGTGGGGCTTGCTGGTGCCCATCCCCATTGCCATTGTCATGGCCATTTCCGTTTCCATTTCTTTTTCAATTAACTCGGTGAGAAGGCATGATTATGCAAACCCATAAAGCATGAGTTAGAAGGATAGAGAGACATTTCATCGCACGACATAGATCCTGAAAGAAGGAAACATTTCCCAAATGTTTCGAAGCCTCTTAGTCATAAGTGTGGCGCCCTTCACACCCATGAAAAAAGACTCCACTTAATGCAACTCTTAGACACCCTTAGACAATTCAATACCTAATGCTCTGATTCCAAGTTTGTCACGATTTGAACATAGGCCCGTATCGATACATAGGACAAAGAACCCGAGAGGCTCCAAGTCGACCCATGGCATGAACATGACATCTACATCTCGACATAGATAAAAGTGAAAGTCTAACATACATAACATAGCAGAAGTTTGAAAATCTGATAAAACCGAATATCTGATTACATAACATAAGTCTAAAGCTTAATAGATACTATGTCTGATAAGCCTCTACTACTGACGAGTTGATGGGACAAGACCCAAACTAACTCACTAATGTTTGAAACTGAAATTCCAAAAAAAATACAACTGAGAAGAACGGCCCTCGAAAGATGAGGACTCAGCAACTCTGGCTGGAAAGTTCTAATACCGAGGACCTGGCTAATTGCGGGACTGAGCCTGAATATCTGAGCCTGTATCATGAAATGATACAGCATAGAGTATGCGGTCAGTACGTGGAATATATCGATAATTCAAGGTAAGTAAAATCATAGATCAAGCATATTATAAACATTTCATCATAAGAGTTTTAGAGTAGGGCTTGCATGTTATTATCTGAAAACATGACTTAAACATAACTAGATATCATAACTGAATTGAACGACCCAAAGCTGAAAACTAATAATCATAAGTAAAACTGAACATTGGGTCAAACCTGTTGAAAACATGATAACATGACTAATAAACATGCATAACTAAAATCAGGAGGAAAAATGGGAGACTCGTACCAAGATAGAGCTTACGTGGTCCCGACTATTACATTAAAGTGGGCACAACCGTCCAAAGACGTACCGAGGCTAAGAACACTACCATAATATCAATATAGAGCTGAAGGCCCCTTTGGGGCAGGGGAAGCTAACAAGGGAGGTCCCAAATAATATGAACATACCTACGTTGGCACGGAATTCTGAGGCATAGGGTTGATTGACCCTTAGCCTACTCGGTGCGAGACACTACTCCCAAAAATATGCATATGCTCTCCATCATTTTTCAATGAAGTTGAACCATCATCTAGTGACGAAGCTGAATAATAACATACATGCATAAATCTAAAATCATAACATGAGGATTCTTGGGCTCAAAACACACCACAAGCAGAAAATAGTGGGAGTCAAGACTCCAAAATCCATGTGGTAAGCTAATAGCATGAAATTTAGATAAATCATGAATCATACTTGATCATATGGGCTTGCCCAATACTTAAACATGCTTGACATAGACCTTATCATTCGAAAATATGAACATGGACATGGGTAATTCTAAATCATACTTTCATCATATACATCTCATCATGCTTGAATACATATATCATAATCTCAATTTTTCATGAACTCCCATAGGTGGGTATCATAATTTGTAAAACTTGAAAACATAATTTATAATTAAAAACATTTTAAAATATTCCCATGAATCATAATTCAACATTAGAAACATGTATAGATCATACCCATGAGTGATACTTAGAGAATTCACATGTTGGGTTAAACCCCCATAGATTCATCGACTAGAATTTTCATGAAATTGAAGAGGGATTGCGCATGGGTGTGGATGAATACACCCATTCATAACGCTACATACCTGGGAGAATCTGATATCACAACCCTCTTGAGAGCCCAAAGGAATTTAGGGAAGAACGTGATGATTCTAATCTTGATCACCCTTAGAAACCACTAGGTTTGCATGCATGGAAGAGATTGGGTTTAGAATGAGCTTAACCCTCTTAAAACACCCCTTTATGAGCCTAAACAACGTAGTTTAGGCCTTAGGAACTCTAGAATTACGGAAAAGTCCTTAATAGGTTCGTAGGAAAATACTCACTGTCAGTCCCAACAAGAGACTGGACGACTCGTGTCCTGAGGGACGAGTCGTGGCCTTCCTATCATGGCCTAAATTGGGATATTATCTTTTGAGGGTCACCACGAGGGACACCAAGACTTGTGGTGACCAAGGTGTGACCAATACTGCCAAAAATTTCTACTTTGAACTCATCTCTGACCATGAGTGTCTTAACGACTTGAGGTCCTGACTACGATTCGTGCCCTTCCCGGTGGTCCACTCCTTGACCAAAATCCAACCAAGTTCGCCTCATTACCAAGAGTCACTTAACGACTCGTGATGCAACTCATGGGTCACTGAACAACTCTTCCTTTGACCTGGTATAGAAAATCCTGTTTTCTCCATTGTAACCCTCGAGTCTGATCTTAGGTCTTTCAGGGTATTACACTATCTTGGCCTGTCCAAATTTCAGATGGCTCATCTGGGAAGTTCATAGCCTCGTAGAAGGTATATTTGGAACTAGTCTTTCATTGCTGTATGTACCTGGGTATCCATAAGAATAGCCTAGGGAATTGGCCCCACATCTAATCCTTGATAAGGTTTCTCCCTTAGGACCTTGCTTAGTCTATTAGATTTCTAAAAGCTGGGGTTGTTTCCTTAGCAACCTATACGACAAATAATAAGTCAGATAAGGCTAATGGTTACTGACAATAGCCGATCATACGCAAGTTGTCGCTCAGTTCTTTAGGCAACCCTAGCGCGATTGACTCGAAGGTAAGACCATTCTATTAAGATTATGGCCCTGGAGGTTTCAAGGTATGCCAATGGCCTAGGGGAGAGCTTTATTATCTATATAGGCATCAACCAGAAAGTTATATCGCCTAGTTGCGTCCTATGTTGTCCAACATACCATGTTAGGCCCAACAACTATTCATAAGCTTCTAAGGCCTTGGTATGATAGCGAGACATTAGAATCTTACTAATACTGTGAACAATTGAACAGGGAAGTTTCTATGATGATCCTAGCATTTGTCATACTGTACGCACTCTGTCCCGACGAGAAATACTATGATCGAATCTCAATTCATCTTGTAGCAGCTAACTATAACATATATCATACAACAAGTAGTTCTATGCCTTGTTGGTACCTGAGAGAAAATTTGCAGAGGCTGACACTGACTCTCCTAACGGGTCGTTGGTCCTGACAATGACTCGTTGGTTGAGTTGTGCTGAGGCAAAAATATTTTGGTTTCTTTTTGGTTTTTCATTTCAAGTCTGGGTTTGGTATAAGGAATTTTTGGGGTGTTACACTTTACCCAATTATATTTGTACCTCCACCCCTGGAGCATAACCACAAGCTTGAAAATAAAATTCGTAGTGCAATTTGTTCGCACTCCAGCTCACACGCAAGAGTATGCAGTCATACAAGTAGTACTACAACTCTTAATGTCGAACCCATATGGACTATACTCTCAATGAATAAGTAAATCCAAGTATTTATTTCAATTTTGCAAGTTCAAAAAGTAACCAAGAATTTTTTTTTTGTTTATGATTCTAGGTTAACTAGCAAATCAAAGAAGAACTAAATGAGCCGGTAATCAATATCAAGGAGTAATAAAGGGTTATGGCCAACAATCACACTGAGCTATCATTTTCATTGGTTCAAGTAGTTATCTTCATAGTTGATTCACAAGATTAATGCCATGTTTATGGTCTTTCAAGCCTAAAAACATGTCATGACCCGAGCATAGACCCCAAACGCAACACGGGACTTAGAACCATGAATGGCTCTAACCTAACCCACGACATAGCATATTTCTAACATAACAAAAACTAATATTACATATCTAAGGGGAATCTTAACTGAAATTAAACTAATAAAATGGAAAGAAAAAAAATCTGATAGCAACACTGAGTCATAAGCTGAAATTAACACTAGAGCGTATGAAAGCCTCTACTAGTCTGATGAGCTTTTGGAACAAGTCCCAGCTAACTCCGAAATCTGAAACTAGAAATATACTGAACTAAAGGAAACATAACTCCCATCCTCAGAGGATGAGGACTCATCGATGTCAACTGATAGAGTCTAGAACGTATCTAACAACGGGGCTGAGCCTGAATACCTGAATCTATATCATAAAATGATATAGCACATAAAGTCTGCGGCCTGTACATGGAATGTACTGAGTATATGGAAAATGTAGCTGGAAATGAGAACATACTATGAATCTAAGAACACTCTATACATATACGTGGTTGAATGCATAATCTTAGGTAAAGTACAATGCTCCTTTCTGAGATGCATGAATACTGACATGGGATGCTAGTTTGGAAACATTTAATGAATCACAAGTAAATCTAGTTTTAAGGTCATGTACATATATTGAAGACTGAATCTAAAATCATAAACTAAAAATTGCAACTGAAATAACTACATTGAAAATGAAACTGAACTGTACTACTAGAGAGCTTGTTAATTAATAAACTCCAATTTGCGTCTCATGGAGCCCAACCTGTAACCCTAGTTGGAAGGGTGTTTGTACCTTGCCAAGGGTAAGAACTACGACTGGCATGACACCATTCCTGACTCAGGGTGATAGTCTCCAATAACGATGACCCCTGTATGTGCCCATCAAGGCAAGGGAGAGACTCTCCGATAGTGAGTATCCCATATTCCTCGGGCTAAGGATAACATTCTCTAAAATTGAGGATCCCTTATCCTACGGTGTCATGTAGTTCTGAGACCTAGGTATGCTATAACACTAGCCTACTCGATGCTAAATACTAAGCCTAATTGAACAAAAAGATACATGTAAAATGATAAATCTGAAGTTGATTTCCTAAGACTAGTTGGAACCCCTTTATTTAACAAGGATCCCGAGAGCCTATAGAATCATGAACATACTAATATTGAGGTCTCAATACTAATGTTATAAGACAAGTCAGGGCTACTTTCTAACTACAAGAGGCTTGAGAGTCTAGAGAACAATAAACATGCTAAGCATACTGAATTCATGAAAATCATAGACCCAAATAATAGTGTAAATCATATGTACGGAACTCATGGAAAAATCATATATTTCAAAGAGCCATATTTTTTTAAAACAGTGCAAAATCATAGTTTTGAGTCTTAGAAATCATGCTATTATCATATCATTGACATAAAACTTGAACTTGAGAGGGAAATCATGGACATACATAGTTATTGATCGTAAGAACCTTAACATGGCTAATTATAGAAGATTTCATACATAGAATAAAAACCCGAAGACATTCTTTACTAGAGGATTGAATATTCTAGGGTTTATAAAATAAGTTGGGACACAATGGTGAAAGGAACCCTTTATGAAGTCCCACATACCTGGTTGAAGAATCCCCATAAAGAACTTGAAGCTTTTTGCACCTTGGAGATGAAACCCTAGTTCTTGAGCCTTGAGAGAAGATGGGAGAAGAAGACTTATGGATGTTTTGGAATGGAATGAAGGATTAGGCTAGGAAAAACCCTTTAAGTCGTCTCTTAGGAGTCCCAAAATGACATCAAATAAGAGTTAGAAGCATGGGATTCTACTAAAATAACCCTAGAAATTCATTTTAAAAGTCTGACTGTTAGTGGCAATGACCTACACAACAAGTCATTGTCTGTCTTAACGACTCATTGGATCCTTCTATTACATCTAGAGCTAATTTTTGGTTTTCTAATTCTACAACGAATGACTAGAGAGGAAGACCCATCCTCACATACCACGAGTCGTCCTATGACTCATGGTCAGTGGACCATCCTTTCACTTTTTCTAAGGGTCATCATTACGGGTCATCACTCTTCATAACGAGTCATTACGTCCTTCTGTTACTACTAGGCCAAATTTTTGAACCTTTCTGAACATAACTTAACAACCCACCCGGACAATCCGTTACATGAGGTAATGAGTTGTTACTTGACTCGTTGGTTCTTGGAAGTATAGAATCCTGGCTCACGACGAGGCACATTATGGATCGCTTTTACCAACAATGACTCGTTCCTTGAGCCATCCTGTGACACATTTCTCTACTTTTCTACTAGTTTCCAGCTTCATGACTAAGATGTTATCTTAGGGGCTTTTGGGGTGTTACAATATCTCCCCCTTGGGAACATTCGTTCCCAAATGGAGACTAAATAAGATGAAAGATAGGGAAAGAGCTGCATTCTCGAAATTGAAAGCTATAGACTTAAAACTGGCGGAGAAACTGACTCCGAACTGAGATACATGACTGAACTGCATTTGTTGATTTTACATGCATTCTAAGACATGTGAGGAACTGAAGCACATGAAACTATCATAAAACAGGGCAGAGTACTAAGAAGGAATTATTTCCTCACACAGGAACTGAGCTGGTAAAGATAGAGTTATAAATCCAGAAACTACTTTCTAATGTCTGAATAGTTGACATGGTAATTAATCTGAATGAGAATGACACGAGGATTGCTATCTGAATCGGTTATCTATCACTCTAGAAATCGAAACATGGGCAAGAGTAGAACTTAATGTCGACTGAAACATAAGGGAAAAAAATCTGATTAGGAAAGGATCGACATCCCATAACTACCACTTCAAGAACTCCTCTACTAGAACACTCAATATTTGACTTGGCCTTTCAACATATCATCTCCATCTTAGCTTAAAGTCATCATTCTAAGACTCTTGGATCCCTGGTTCTGGATAGGGTACTACTTGTTAATGGTGTTGGGGTTGATGACCTCTGATGAGACTATGAACGATGTCCATCACTCATCCCTTGTTGAAAATATAATAAGTCTCCTGTCCTAGCTCTCTTGCTCTCCCTCTCTATTTACTTAAACTTTTCCTCCTCAATCTGCTGGGCATGGATCATGATTCTTGAAATTTCCATGTCTTTGATAACCATAGCAGTCCTGCACTCTTGACCACCAAGTCTGATACTCCATTTATGAACTTTCTCATGCGAGCCCTCAACTTGGAAAACATCTCCGGAGTTTTAAAGCAAACTTTTGCACCGTCATGTCATGCTGGTTTAAGTTGACGAACTCCACAGCCTTTGCTTCCCTCAACACTTGAGGAAAGAACCTATCCAAGAAGGTTGTCATGAACTCATTCCAACTCATCAGAGCTGCACCTGCCCTATGGCCTTCCTTCCATTTGTCTAAACCATATATGAGCTACCCACTGTTCGGTTGTCTGGATGACTACACGCAAGTGCACGTTGTCGAACAAGTAGTAAATGGCTCAAGTAAGCCAAGTATTGATCCCACAGGGACTGGACTACGGGGCAAATCTACTCAAGTGTCAATTAACTGTAGCTCTAAAAATGCAGACAACAATGTAAAGAAAAGTTTTTATATTTTGTTTCCTAAATTTGTACTAAGTCTAAAATGAATATACGGTTTGAGTCGAACTATGAATGTGAGCATGCTGAGGCTAAAATAAACATGTAGAGAAATTAATTATCGATACAAGTTGGTTAATCTTTCCTCAGTTGCTAGTGAACTTATGCACCATGGATTAAAACTCTCGTATTTAAGCAACAGAATCATGAACCTTCAACTACATTTTATTTGTGATAAGAAGCAATTCATGTTCTAACCATACAAAAAGCTTGATTCCGTAATTGACTAATCGACTTTCGAGGTATATTTCTATCCTGAAGATAAATCAATTCTCAATTTTCCCAAACTAAGAAAAGATCGTATCCTATTAATTCACAACTTTTCAATTTCGTGCTCGAGTGAAATAGGACTTTTTAGATGTACATTATCATTGGCCACACATTAATCTGGTAAGAACAAATTAATAGAACAACCATGGAAGAAAAGATGAAAAACCAAATGATCAACCATCACATTTCAATACAAATGTTCTTAACCTCAACAAGAAGTGAAATTAGCCACTCATTTGTGGATTAAACATCATCAAATGAGTGTAAATCACTCTAGTAATTGAAAGAAAGGAGAAAGAGATGAGAAAAACCCTAAGATTTTCGTCCTCTCAAGTACGTGTAACCCACGTTCTTGCTCCACCAAGTCGGAATAATTAAAAATGAACCTAAGTGTTCTATTTATCTTGGTGAGATTTTCACGGAATAACAAACAACGTGTCACGGAGTGCATCACGAACCTTGCCTTCAGTGACCACGGTGCAAACGCGGAGGCTCTCTGGAATTTGATCGTCCGGGTATTTAATCCCCAATGTGGCACGGCATGCACGGAGCTCAACCAACGTGACACGGCACGACGCACCTTCACGGTATTTCCAAGTTCCGGGTAATTAGGTCCAACGTGCCACGGAACGCGCAGAACCTTCACTAGAATTGTTGCCAATTTAATCCTCGGACGAGAATGCCTCCACGATGGCGGCGTGACACGGCTCCATCAGCGGAGCCCCTTTGCACCCTCATTGCTTTCCTTGGCCATTCCTTGCTACGCTTAGAGTCCATTTCCGATTCCATCCAACATGCATCTTAGCTTCATAAAGTACATTTTTCCTACAAAACAACGCTAATCATGTTGGTTATTGTAAATTCACATTTTCAATTTACATGAGAATGTACAAACATCGTTAAATAAACAAGACAGCTTGACGCATTTGAGTATCACTTGGGAATATAAATATGCCCAACATCAACACCCACACTTAAAATCTTGTTCGTCCTCGAACAATAATCACCCACCTCATGCAATTGACACCCAATCATGGCTACTTTTGCTCGACAATCCGAGCTACGGTTATACCGATTATTTAACATAGCAAATCATCAAGAAAACATGCAAAGTATCATCAATACAATGACATTCAACACATCAAGACCTCCTAGACTCAAGAATCGGCTCTCGATATCGGCAAACTCATGCAAATTAGCTGATCAAGATATCCGACACAAAATTCAATCTCTTGTCAAGCATGCGCCCTCACAACACAAGAGAATTTCCCCTTTTCAATCATATGAACTCTAAACATTACATGCAGGGGCATATACACATTCTCTCTCTTCCAAAAGAATTCACATGCATTGTGTCATGAACCATAGGCTTGCCTCTAGTGTATTACTCCACTAATATAAGGACGCTTGATGTAAGATCACGTAGGACTTAACGGGTTGTAATGTAAGCTACGGAGCTAGTAAATACTGGGCTAACCAATAATAGCAACTAGCATCCTTAAGCGCTTTTTCAATACATCCCATCACATTAAGGCATTGTTTCTTCCTTCATCCTCCCATTCTTGAAGTTTTCTTCATTTTTTGTCCCCACTTCTTTATTTTACAGGACTTAACAACAAAGATTAGTTATACATCTTTATTTTCTTTAAATCCGGCAAGTGCACCTTTGATTTTTCTTACTTTCATCACTTTGCTTTTCTTTTCTTTTCACAATTCTCACTCCTTGACCTTTATTGGGAAAATTATTTTTTTTTTTTTTTCTTGAGCGCTTAAGAGTTTTGGATCGGATTTACGGATAATGAAAGAAAAGGTTAAGCAGTTTACACCTTTTGACAAAATAAAAAAAATGACTAAAGCTCCAATGGGTAACTAGGATTTGACATTCGAGGTGGGTATGAAAAAGAAAAAAAACTTTCGGTTAAAACAAAGAAAGCCTACATCCTTTCCTACACTACACTTCCTTCATTTCGTTTTAGTACACCGACGGGCAAGTTCTAGACAATTCACAATAGCATGGAATAATCGAAATCTCACTGAACACTCATTGCACATACTCAACTCAAGACATATTCTGAACTCTTCAATCGGCTAATTACAAGAATTCAAACATTAAGCCTCAATCACACAGAATCAGATTCCTATGGCCTAGGTATCTCATGTATGTACAAAATTGCATGCTTTCATATGAATCTACCTTTGCATTCTAAATATCATATTACAACTACGCAACAAAATTTCGTAACCATAGAGTAGCGACTACATGGGATACAACCAAACAAACAAAAACAATAAAAGACAAAAACTACTCCTATCGACTACATTTCCCTTAAGACGGTCGTCATTGATCACGGGAAATAATATAGGTCCGTGATATGTACACAACTTAAATTAGTCGTGTTTGCTAAGCTATTTGATACATTTTCATGTGATTTTATATAAAAGTGAAGATATTGCTAACCAACATGATTAGCCTTTGTTTGTAGGTTTTTGATGATTTGAAGAGCTAATCCATGAGTTGGTGAAGTAGAGGCTTGGAGACGGAATAAACACGCAAGCGGCGACAAGAGGAGGCCCAAAGCATTTTGTGCGTCGGCAACGTGCAGCAGGCGGAGCTGCCCAAGACAGCCCAGCCCACACCGCGTTGGCAGCACCACGGCGGGAGGTGGCTCCCGCGACAAAGGGGTGCGACGGCGTGCCACGGCCTCCCAGCGGGGGGTGTTCTTAGGGCGATTCCCCGAGCGTTCGAGAAGGCCTCCGCGTTTGGGCGTGTCACGGAGACAATGCTCCGCGTTGCACTCCGTGACACGTTGCTTATTAGGGACAAATTCCTACTATTATAAATAGCACACTTAGGTTTATTTTTACATATTCTGACTTGGTGGAGCAAGAACGTGGGTTACGGGCGGTTTGAGGACGAAAATTCTTAGGGTTTTCTCTATCCCTTTCTTCTTCCTTTTAATTGTTTGCATGATTTCCATTCATTTAATGATGTTCAATCCACAAATGAGTGGCTAATTCCCTTTCTTGAGGTTATGAACTATTGTATTGAAATGTGATTATTGATTATCTGGTTTCTTCATCTTTTCTTCTATGGTTGTTCTATTTAATTCTTGTTCTTACCACGTTAATATCTGGCCAATGTTAATGTAAATCCAAAGAGTCGGTTTTTCACAGGAGAGGGCAAGAAAGCTGGAAAGTTGTGAGTAATAGGATACTGATCTTTTCTTGGTTTGGGAAAATTGGGAGTGATTTACCTTAAGGATAGAAATATACACGAAAGTCGTATTAGTCATGTGTGGAATCGGTTTTGTATAAGCTAGGAACATGAATTTCTGCTTATCACGAAATGTAGGTGGAAGGTTCATGATTCTTAAGTTGGGTTAAATACGAGAGTTTAATCCATAGGCATAAGTTCCGACTAGCAATCGGAGAAAAGATAAACCATGTATATCGATATTTAATTTCTCTACATGATCGTTGTAGCCCGCACTCACATTCATAGTTCGAACTCAAGCGTATTAAATATTTTACTTTAGTATAAAAAGTTTCCAAAATATAAAAACATATGTTCTTTTCTATTGTTGTCTTCATTATTATGGTTTTAGTAAATTAACACTTGAAAGGTTTCACCTAGTAGTCCTGTCCATGTGGGTTCGACATTCAAGTTCTTAAAAAGAGCCACTATATTACTTGCACGACCCGTACACTTGTTGGGCTCATCAAGTTTTAGCGCCGTTGCGGGGGCGCGGGTGGTAAAACTTTCTTGATGTGCGAATTCTATACAAGCGTTGACAACGTGTTCTTGATTTTATTTTTCAATATTTTTGTTTGTTTTCGGATACCTTCTTGAAATGACATCGTGGAACACAAATGGTTTAAATGGTGGATACTCATATTTTGATGAACTTTTTTTGAATTTCGGAGGACACCACTTGTGGCAACAACGTAACACGTGTAACATATGTGGTGGTCAAGATGGCCATGGAATGGCTGTTAGACACATACTCCCCTTCCCCGAGCCCTTCCCCGAGCCCCTACTATAAACCTTACTGTTGTTTTTGATGAATATAGGCATCTTGAAAATGAGGACTTGGGACGCCAAGACCGATTAGAACATCTTGAAACAACTCATTGAGCAATCGCGAGAGGCAATGGAGGGAGGCAATGGCAACATTGATGAGTCGGGAACGGGAGAATGCGAGAGGCTCTAAAAATGATGAGCGTTAAATTCACGGAGATGATTGCTGAGGTGACTTGTTGTGAGCAATGCAGTGCCCGGAGTTTTTAGACGATATTCAAGAGGAATTACAAGAGGAAGAAAAGGGTGAATTTTTTCGGATATTGACATTTGGAACCTCTTGAGTGTCCCGTATTGAGCTCATACTTATAGAAATTCGTTGGGGAAGAAGAGATAGAGGTATACCCCATTTGACACTACGTAGAGATAGATGTTGATGCGGAGAAGAGGTATACAAGTAAGAGTTAATTGCATTGCGGTTCGAATCAAGATGCATTGGACCTTACTCGAAGCACTTTTCTACCTTAAGTTTTGTTGACGACATAGAAATAGAGTCTTTCGAGCTTAGGGAGAAATGTAAAGAGGAGGACCAAGTCCCATATGATACGAAATTTCTTTGAGACCTAACAAACGAGAATGACTTCACTTAAGGGCCAATAAGCGTCAAAGGCGACATCACAACTTGGTCCTTACAATTTTCTACCACCCGGGAGCATAAAAGAAAATTAGAGGATTAGGGGTGAGATTCATATCCTCAAGGCGGAGGAAAAACGGTGAAACGTGTGCGTCGTGCGCGGCGTAAAATTAGGCGCGCTTGGGAGGCAACCCAAGGGTACCACGGGTATCCATTTTAATTTCTTGCATTTTCTTAGTTTTGTTATTTTCATCTTTGTTGTTTTGGTCGAAAGTTAAGCACAGATGGAGGGAAGTCTGAGTACCCACTTGGAGGAGGAAGCTAACAAGCATGGAAGAGAAAAAGTGTGGGGTCGAACACCCACTTGTGCAAATTTGAAACGAGAAAGCATCTTTGTTTGAGTACAGGCTTAAGGCCTCGGGGAGTATTTCTCACCCTCTTAAAGTGTTAATTTGATGCTATGAGGACATAGCATGATTCAAGTGTGGGGTGAGGAAAATTTCAAGGGAAATTTCAATTTCAAGGGAAATTTCAAAAAATTTCAAAAATTTTAAAAAGCAAATATTAAATAAAAAAACTAAAAAAAATAAAAAAAATAAAAAGTTGAAAAAATTTTGTGAGTCAAGCATGAATTCATCACCCGTTAGTTTTCTTTTCGGTTCTTTTCCGACGAGGGGTCTTTGAACCGAAGAATAAAATTTTTCTTTTATTTTATTTGTTATTTTATTTTCGGTATATAATGTTTTTAGTCAAAGTTAGGGATTTGTTTAGACGATGGATGGATGACGACCGTCTTGAGAAAAATTAGTCAATAGGTTTTGGTTTTTGAACCATAGCTAATTGATGCTTGATGTTCTTGTTATGAGCTGTAAATGATTGTAAGATGCAAGTATGTTTAGTGTTAAAGCATGTAAGTGTATAACTTTGTTTGAGATACTTAGGCTCTTGAATTTGACTCGATATGATTGAAGCTTAATTTTAAATTCTTGTGATTAGGTAAAGTAAGAGTCTGCTTGAATGTGTCTTAAATTGAGCATGTGCCATGAGGGTAAGGTTTTTGAGTATTTTGTGCTATTGTGGAATGTCTAGAACTTGCCTGGTGTGTTTATAAAACGAAATGAAGGATGTGAATTGTAGGAGATGATTTAGGCATTTCTTTGAATGAACCTAATTGTTATCCCTCATTTTACCTACCTTGTAATATTAATCCTAGTCAGCCCCATTGAGCCTTAGCCTATTCTTTGATAGCTGCAACCTAAGCTTAATCCTTTTTATTTCATTAGCCTTGAATTTGATCCAAAGCTCCTAAGAGCTTAAAGTGGAAAAAATGCGAAAGAGTAAAGGAGTGAGAAGAATGAAAGAGAGGAAAAGTATCAAGTTGTAAAAATTGAGAAAGGTCAAAGGGTGCACTTGTGTGAAAATGGTTGATCATTAGTAGGGAGTAAGAAAATAAATTCATTAAAAATTATTTATAAAACTCACTTACTAATAAGCACAAAAAGATGCCCTAAAAGAAATGGGGAAACGAAGGAAAAAAAGAAAACTACTAAGGATTAAAAAAGTGAAGTAAGGGAAGGGAAGTTCGCAATGAGGGGCGTGATGTATTCAAGCTAGCTTAGGGAAGATAGTCACTATTACTGATCACAATAGTACCTACCTACAGCTGAGTACATTACAACCTAAAAAGTCCTACTTGATCTTACATTCGTACATCCTCAAATTAGTGTAGTACAACACTAAGGGCAAGCTTATGGGTCATTACATGGTGCATGTGAATTCTTTGTGAGTGAGTGAAATTCTATTTATGTACCCACATGTTGGGATGTAAAAAGTGTTTTTGCGCGTGTGAAATTGGGTAACTCTCTTTCCGTGAGGGCACATGTTTAATGAGGATATAGTTCATGTGGGATCTCTTAATCGGTTGATTTGCATGAGTTTGCTTCGAGGGAGAGTCGATCCTTGAGGTTAAGAAGTCTTAACATGGTTATTTTTATTTCATTGATCAAAACGTGCATGCTTTATTTTTAGCTTGTATTTTAAATAATCATCATAGCCGTAATTTGAATTACCTTGCTAGATTAGTTAGGTGTGAGTCTTTATTTACATGAAATGTAAAAAGGTTGTTCGAGGACGAACAAGGCTTTAAGTGTGGGGTTGTGATCACGGGGAAATAATATAGGTCCGTGATACGCTTACCACAACTTAAATTAGTCATGTTTGCTAAGCTATTTGATACATTTTCATGTGATTTTATATAAAAGTGAAGATATGTGCTAACCAACATGATTAGCCTTTGTTTTGTAGGTTTTTGATGATTTTTTAGGAGCTAATCCATGAGTTGGTGAAGTAGAGGCTTGGAGACGGAATAAACAAACGGCGACAAGAGGAGGCCCAAAGCAGTAGCACTGCTTGGCGTCGGCAACGTGCCACGGCAGGCAGGCTGCCCAAGACAGCCTGCGCGTTGACGCGTGCCACGGCAGGGTGGCTCACGACCAAAGGGGTGCAACGCTGCCCTAGCAGCGTGCCCGCGCAGCCACTCCAGCGGTCGCTGGGGCGATTTTAGGCCCGATTTCGAGAAGGCCTCAGCGTTTGGGCCGTGTCATGGAAGCGTACTCCCGCGTTGCACTCCGTGACACGTTGCTTGTTATTCGGGGACAAATTCCTACTATTATAAATAGCACACTTAGGTTTATTTTTACATATTCTGACTTGGTGGAGCAAGAACGTGGGTTACGGGCGGTTTTTGAGGACGAAAATTCTTAGGGTTTTCTCTATCCCTTTCTTCTTCCTTTCAATTGTTTGCATGATTTCCATTCATTTAATGATGTTCAATCCACAAATGAGTGGCTAATTCCCTTTTTGCTGAGGTTATGAACTATTGTATTGAAATGTGATTATTGATTATCTTGGTTTCTTCATCTTTTCTTCTGATTTGTTCTATTTAATTCTCGTTCTTACTACGTTAATATGCGGCCAATGTTAATGTAAATCCAAAGTCGGTTTCACCCGAGAGGGCAAGAAACTGAAAGTTGTGATTAATAGGATATGATCTGTTCTTTGTTTGGGAAAATTGGGAATTGTTTACCTTCGGGATAGAAATATACACGAAAGTCGTATTAGTCATGTGGAATCGGTTTTGTATGGCTAGAACATGAATTTCTTCTTATCACAGAAATGTCGGTGGAAGGTTCATGATTCTTAAGTTGGGTTAAATACTTAATCCATAGGCATAAGTTAGACTACTTAGCTAGGAGAAAAGATAAACCATGTATATCGATAATTGATTTCTTTACATGTTCGTTGCAACCTAAACTTATTATCTAATCATAGTTCAGACTCAAGCGTATAAAGATTTTGCTAGTATAAAATAGTTTCAAAATATAAAAACTTTTCTTTATTGTTGTCTTTCATTATTATGGTTTTAGTAAATTAACACTTGAAAAGGTTTCACCCATTAGTCCGATCCTTGTGGGTTGAGCATTTTGGTTCTTAAAAAGAGCCATATTACTTACCGCGACCGGTACACTTGCGGGCTTCATGATCATCCATCCATCATAAGAGACGGTGTATTACGACCTCGGTTCAATGGGACTCTTCTCGGTAAAAACAGAAACAAAGCGTAGAAACCAATCATAAAATAATTAACGAAGAAAAAAAAAACTTTTTTTTTTTAAATATCGATGATTTCGATAAAAAAGATATTTACAAAACAGGCTAACAACATCCAACGGCACACAACAGCTTGACTTTAAAATAATTCTAACACAAAACATACACACAAAAAACACGGGGTCGCCATTTTTTGAGCACAACAACGAACATGAATATCCACACAAACAAGACAAAAACCAGCAACACACTACTCCCCACCCACACTTAAAACCGGGCTCTTGTCCCCGGTGTTCATAAAGTCAAACATAGCACAAAAGTGGGTGGTGAAACTCACTGATCAATTGAAGTATTCCACTTCTTCGCCCGGTGCCGTTGCCTCGTCTCCCATGTCTGAATAGCCCCAATCAAACCCTCCTCCCAGACTCAACATGGGAGTCCTTGCAGCGTTTCTCCTCGGTGGGGACATCATCATCACGGGCTCCACAAAGCTGGGCCCACCCGACATAGTGCCACGGCGTTTTCGCCGAAGGGGTAGTCTAAGTGTTGCCACAACTCATCCTAGGTGCCAGGCCTCCCACCTGTCTGTTGTTGGAGCATCTACATCCCGAACATACGGGCCATGTGCGATCATCCCGAGCATGTCGCTCGGCTAGTGTAAGGGCTGGCCCGTGAGTGGTGTCGGGTGCCTTGGTCTTTGTGACGTCCACGGCATGCCTCTCCATTTGCGGGATGTAATCAAAGGCCTCTTCCTCAACATCCCGAGGCCCACGAGCATTAATTCGACAAACCACCAAACCACGCCACCTGTGCCCTTGATGCAAACGGAGCTCTCTTCACATGGCGGTTATGATCACCGCCCCAACATGATTTCAAGCCCTTCATCGGGACATCGCAAGCATACACGCAATCCCAGTGACATCTTGTCATGTACCGAGGAATCAAGCGAGGAACAAATAATTTTCCAGCCAGATCCAGGATTCCCTGTTCATGCGTGAGTAGGGCAATGTACGATGGTAGCCCCTCTCCTTATGCACTGCTCCAACGTGTTGTCGAACGGGCTCCACACAGTGCGTCTGTCTTAGCATACGGTGAGTGATATTAATTCTTAGAGATTACATGGGCGTCGTGTTCTGCGCCCCCAAGATGGCATTAAGGTGATGGGGCTCAAAAAATTGTTCTAATCGACCCCTTATTTTGATGGTGCTGCGGAGCGGCTCGAGTTCCAATTTGCATAGAACTCCCGAATCAAGTGCGGATTGCACTCCTTGGGTGGGCTGCTAAGATGAAGCTTCGGCCGGCCGGTGTCAATCGGTGGACAATTCGAGGAACTCACAGTGCCAACGGCTCCCTTGCAATGTGCTCCTCGGGGAAGTACTTGTTTTCCTTATGCTTTGTATACCACTTCTTCCCTTCCTCTGTCACCTATCGGGTTCCGTATTGGCGGCGTTGGCCGCGCTGAACCAACCAGTGCTTATTGGGGCTAACATTGCCGTTCTAATCCTCTTTCTCTTAGGCACCCGATGTCGATGCGCCCTCCTTTGTCTTGCACGCTCATTGTGTTCTGTCAAATAAAGCTGACCGAGTCCTAATGTTAGTCAGTTTAAATTTAGCTTCGACTAAGGTTGGGTTAGGCAAGGCCACCCCACACCAGTCTTTAGCCATAATTACGGCATTACGGCAAGATCATGTATTTCTAAATTTACATAAACAAACAAACAGAAAACACAACAAACATGCGTTATGCATCCGGAGTCGACGGTATAAATTCTTTTGTACTACTTTCGGCTTAGTACAGCTAATCACATTACCACATCAGTCTACATTCTATACATAGCACTTAGCAAGGAAAAGAAAAAGGGAAACGAAAATTTATTACAAACCTATGCAATTCACCCATTTCTTGCATATCACAATTTCAATACCACGAAAATCCGTTGGTCTTTTAGCATATTAACGGTTAAGCACAACCAACTCATCTCACCCATCACTCACAAACCAACCAAGACTGTCACATTTCAACTAGATTTTTCCTTCTTCATATTCAAATTCAAGCCCTAGCTACAATTTTTACAAAAATTTGATCAAGCTAATGTATTTATCGGGCTCACGCAATCACAATGATATTACGAACATCAATCAACAATAACTTAAATGAATTTAAACAATTTCTACATAGGGTAAGCTTTTACTCACATCTCATGCTAAAAATGAAAAAGTTCGACCAAAATTGAGATAGAGTTGAAGAACATACCTTGAATTCGATGAAAGGAAGAAAACTTGACGAAAGTGTGTGCCTAGGTCCGTAAGCACTTTGAGGGAGAAAGGATTTTGGGATGTTTGTCGCGGAGGGATGAGAAAATGAGGAAAAATGAGGGGAATTTAGGTTAAAAGTGGAGATTTCGCGTGGGTTACCGGTGTGACCACGGCCTTGAATAACACCTGCGTGTCACGGAAGGTAGAGAAATACGGAGGCCCTCCTCAGTGGCTCACGAACCATCATGTGGGCTCACTGTTTTGCCACTTTTTATTATTTTACTTCTGGTTTCTTCTTTGCGATCCTTTGCATTTTTCCCTCCGACCAACCTGAAATTTATCTTACAACAAGAAATCGGTTAGAATCCCAAGGTTTGAAAACACAACACAATATTTTATTTTATTTTTATTTGTTTTATATATATTTTTCTTTTCTTTTTTTCTTTTTAACTAAGCGTACATTAACAATACAACAAAATCACGGGTTGCCTCCATGCAGGCTGGTTTACGTCGCGGCTCGGCGTCATTCACGCTCATTCGGCCCCTAGGGTGACGGACGTTTTCTCATTGCCATCCTCACCCATTAATGCTTTACCGTTGCCATTAACTAGGAACGTGGCACTTTGGTCTTCACCTTACAACTCGCCCCGATGCGGGGTCATCCTCACTACCCTAAAATGGCTACGACCATTTGGACATGACTTCCATGGAAACGACTTCAATCTATCTTGAATTGAAGAAGCGACACTTTACGCCACAGCTCGAAAATACGATGCACCGCATGCTTATCGTGCCACCTTTTCATTTTTCTCTTTGTAGTACTTGGGCACTCTCTTAAGCATGCCAACGAAGAGCTCCTCGAGTTAGCTGAGTTGCATCAGCCTCTTCTTGCCCGCTAGCTCCAAGTCCATGTTCAATTTCCTCACGGCCCAGAAAGCTCGGTGCTCTAGCTCCCTTGGCGGATGACATGCCTTCCCATAGACCAATCGGTATGGAGAGGTTTAATTGGTGTCTTATGCTTGGTTACGTATGCCACAACGCATGCGTCGAGTTTGCTTGACCAATCACTGCGTTGTGCATTCACTTATTTTTGGAGAATCTGCTTCCTTCTCATTCGACACCTCCCTTGCCCACTAGTTTGGGGATGATAAGTTGTTGCCACCTTGTGGTGCACCCCATACTTAGCTAGCAGCTTCTTGAAACTTGAATTGACAAATTGAGCTCCTCTATCATTGATAATGGCTCGAGGTGTCTCGAACCTTGTGAAAATGTGTTTCACAAATTTTGTTACCACCTTGTTGTCATTCTGGGGGCAAGCTATTGCTTCAACCCGCTTTGATACATAATCAGCTACCAAGATGTAACGTGCAAATGACGGTGGGAATGGGCCCATGAAGTCTATGCCCCATACATCAAAGGTCTCCACTTGAGTACATTCTGCTTAGTGACCTCTCTTGCCTCCTACCAATTGTGCATGTTCTTTGACATCTATCGCACATTTTGACATATGCCATAGAGTCTCACGAAACGTTGTAGACCAAAGAACCTATTTATGTAGTACCTTGTGCTTGTTGTCCTCTGCGCCTCAATGGTTTCCTCCATACTAATGAAGAGATACAACTCCTCAAAACCTCTTGCCCAGTAAATATAGGGATGCATCTTCTCCTAACCTAATCCGGTCCTTGTTTAAACAAATATGGCTAATCCCAAATGAAATACCGACAATCATACGCAACTTTTTTTCTCTGGCGAGCCGTAGCCTCGGTGGATGAACTCCACTCACCAACAAGTTCACTAAACGCATACCAAGGAACCTCGGCTTCTCCTATTGCCAAAGAGTTTGCTCATCCAGGGAACTCCTCTTTGATATTGTCACCTACCTTCACATGCGGCCAGGACTTTCCAATGTGATAGATGATCGCCACTTGATTCTCTCTCTCCCCTTTACGTCCTTTATTTCTAGGTCAAACTGCGCCGAAACAAGATCCATCGATCGGCACAGGCTTTGCATCCTTTTTCTTAAGCAGAGATGCGAATCAGCCTTGCATGACGGTATACACCACTACTCGCGAAACCACCAAATAGGACTGAATTTATCAAAAGCAACACAGTTGCTAGCATCTCCTTTTTTAATTATTTGTGTAATTACTTTGGGCGAGTGTTGAATGTTTGTTTGCATAATGAATAGAGTGAAAGATTCTATTCCTCAGTTGCCCGATACGGCTCCTACAGCCACATCGCATCATCGGTTCAATGGTTGTTCCCAATGGGAGAAATAAGGATGGGTGCTGAAATCTCTGCTTCAACTCCTCAAATGCTTTGACACACTCATCATCAAAATAGAACTTCACCTCTTTTTCTAGTAATCTACATAATGGTCTAGAAATTTTGGAGAAGTTGTTGATGTACGTCACGTAAGAACCACCGCATGCCAGAAAACTCACAGACACCCTTCACCGACACAGGTGGTGGTAGCTTCTCAATAACTTAGATCTTAGCACGATCGACCTCCAACCCCTTGCAAGACACTATATGGCCAAGAACGATACCCTCCTTGACTAAGAAATGACATTTCTCCCAATTGAGTACAAGGTTGGATTCTTCCGCAGCGAGCTAGCACCCTGTCAGATTACGCAAACAAGTAGCAAGCGAATTGCAGCCAGAGAAATCATCCATAAATACCGATGAAATCCTCCACCATGTCGTGAAAGATTCTTTATCATGCATCTACGGAATGTGGCGGGGCATTGCACAACCCCAATGGCATCCGCCTAAAAAGCATATGTCCCATACGGACGTGAAAGTAGTCTTCTCCACGATCTTCGGGTGCTATGGCTATTTGGTTATAGCCGGAGTACCCATCAAGGAAACAATAGTATTCTTGCCCGACCAATGTATCAATATTTGATCGATGAGCGGGATAGGATAGTGATCTTTCCTTGGGGCTTCATTGAGCTTTGTAGTCCATGCAAATCCGCCCGACTGTGGCGGTTCATTAGCAGGGATCAACTCATTTTCATTGGTGACCACGGTCATCCCTCCCACTTCTTTGGGATACCTTTCCGAACGGGGCGCCCATTCTTGTCCGAATCGGATAGACCACACACTGCATCAGCCATTTAATTATTTTCTTTCCTAACCACATCTTCATCGCTGGATTTAACCTTGGCGAGCTGAGCAGTTGGCTGCTCTTTGTCTAATGAAAGTCACATTATTGTACAAAAATTTCGGATTAATACCACGAATATCAGCATTTGCCAGGCCCATTGCTTTCTTCCTTTTACGCGACATGCTTGCCTCTTTTTTCTGTGCCTCTGTCAATTCTGATGGGGATGTTAATTGGCAAAGTATCATCTTCCCCCAAAAGACATATTTTAAATAAGGAGAGTAATGCTTTCAATTCCAGCTTTGGTGCTTCTTCAATAGATGGTTTTCGGCAATGGTTCCAAAGACCTCGTGTAATTTGAAATTCTGCTTCCTAGGATAGCTTTGTGTCCCATTCAACACTTGTACCACCTCAACAAGCATCTCTATCTCTGAAATGATTGGGTTCGTCAACGCTCTTTCCCTTTGGGTCTTGAGGTTCTCAATCCACGACACATTTAAAGCTTTCGATCAAGCACACTAATTCTTTGAGAAGTTCCTCATGTATTGCAGGCTTCGCTGGCTTTATCTACATCAAATACCTCATCCTTGTCATTTGCCCGCATAGTTAGCTGCCACTGCGGCTACATCACTCGCGCTTTCCGGTGCATGAGGCGTCCCATGGTAATGGGACTACGTCACGGCAGTCGGCTAGCGAAGTCTCTAGGGAAGATAAGGGGGCCCACTTGCACCAACACGTGCTCCACACTGCCATCTGGTCTTGCCAAGGAACGATGCGCTGGGCTGCAAGATCGCTGTTTGTTGGTCTAGGACTCCCTAGCCCCAATTTCTTGAATACCGATGTCGGCATCAAGTTAATGCTCGCTCCCAAATCCGCAATCCGCGAGGAAATTTCCGGATACTCGCCCAATAGTAATTTGTAAAGCTCCGGGGTCCTTGAGCTTTGTGGGCAACTGTTCGTATCCAGGAAGTGCACTCCTCCATAAGAGCCACCGTAGCGTGCTCAGTCAACTTCTTTTTGTTCGCCACGATGTCCTTTATGTGCTGCATTAACCCGGCACTCCACCGCAAAACATCAACAAGAGGTAAGTTAATGTGTACCTTTTTAAGCACCTCCATGAACTTTTTGAAACACGCCTCCTCCTTGTGTTTCTTTAATCTTTGAGGAACGGGGGTGGAGGTCTTTAAGTTTGATATCCTTTTTCTTCCCCCTCTCATCACTTTGCTCCCTCTCGGTTTCTGCTCCCATTGTTGAGGTGGTCTTTACAGTTCCACCTCTTTAAGGCACCAAACCACTCCTTGTAGTCCTTTGCATTCACACAGGTTTGGGGTCCGTGTCCTTTGGGAAGTCCTCTTCTAGGCTTGGTGTTTTGGGCTCGACAGAATTACCCCCAAGCGGTACTCCGGTGCCTTGTAGCCTAAGCGATTGTTCTTAACATCGGTGCCAATTTAACATAGTGAAGCCCTACAATTGAGCTTGATTCAGCTATCTAGTTTTAAACATCTCCTCAATCTTTGGGTGATGGTGGCGGAGGAGGTGCATTGTTATTTATGTACTGCGATAGTTATAGCACGCCTCCTTGATTCTTGCGCCCCAGACTCGGACTCTCTTTGATGGTTGTTTCTACCCCAAAGAGAAATTCAGGTGGATTCCTCCGAGTTAAATTGTAAATTTGTTACCATACTGTTGGTGATTATTCCTTTGTGCGTTACCGACAAAGTTCATCGAGTCGGTTGCTCGCAACACTTTCGGTGAGTGTTCATTACTCCCGCACACTTCACCAAATCTGCTGCCTTTTGCCATTCCTTGGGGCTTGAGGCTGATTCACGCTCATATTAAAGTGGGTGTTGAGGGCGGTGCAATGCAGCTATACGTAACGGCGATAGGCCCATGGAAACCATCCCTTCTAAGACTCCGAAATTTACACTTTCCTTGCTCCTCCTCTTGAAAGTCAGCATTCCACTCCGGATTACCCTGGTAAATACGATTCAACAAAGAGTATACAACTACTCATAAGTCTTTTCACAATGCTTGTCCCAATTCTTGAGTCCCGACAAAATTTTTGTGTGGGGTTCCAAACATTCTATAAAAGTGTGCACCGACAATCGTGGATTGGTGGTGATGAGGACAATCCCGTAACATCAATTTGAATCTCTCCCAAGCTTGTCTGATTCTCCCCTTCTCTTTGTTTAAAACTTAGAATTTGAATTCAAGTCACCATTTTACGGATGGAAGAAACTAGGATCAAGAACTTCTTTGCAAGATAATCCCAAGTGGTGATGGAATTGGGTGGCTCAGCTTTCAACCACCTTTTGGCTTCTCCCAAAAGTGAAAATGGGAAAAGTGTAAGCCGGACATAATCTGTTGACACTCCATCGGGACTGTAAGTGTCACTTATCTCCAAAAAGGTTTGAAGATGTTGTTGTGGATCCTCGTGAGGGGACACATGGTACTTCGCTTGTGCGACAATTGCACCATGTTGTTTAAAAGCAAACCTCCCTCCACAGCTCCCGGAGTTTGCGAATGCTAGACGTGCATTGCTAGCATGTGGGATTGCCACGTCGCGAGAACCAGCCTGGCGCCCATTTCTCGGGCACTAACCTTTGTCCGCACAAGTGGTGGATTACGTGGTTGCTCCGGGATTGTTTGTCGAGCAATTGAAGCTTTCTCTCTAGAGCTTCTCCGGATTGTGATGGAATTGTCTTTCGGCTCTAAGGATGGGTCCACCAGCTCTTTGTCCCTTGCCAATTCCAGCAGAATTTAATATCTGCAAAATACAAGCTAAGACCAAGTTGTCAACACTAATATAGAAATAACCAAACCAACACTTTAAGAAAATTTTGCCAATTGCCGGTCCCGACAACGGCATGCTGTTTGGTTATCTGGATGACTACACGCAAGTACACGTGGTCGAACAAGTAGTAAATGGCTCCAAATAAGCCAAGTATCGATCCACAGGGAATTTGGACTACGGGGTAAATCTACTCAAGTGTCAATTAGCGTAGCTCTAAATACGAGACAACAATGTAAAGAAAAGTTTTTATATTTTGTTTCCTAAATTTGTACCTAAGTCTAAAATGAATATACGATTTGAGTCGAACTATGAATGTGAGCATGCGGGAGCTAAAACGAAGCATGTATAGAAATTAATTATCGATACAAGTTGGTTAATCATTCCTCAAGTTGCTAGTCGGAACTTATGCCTATGGATTAAAGTCTCGTATTGCTTAACAAGAGAATCATGAACCTTCAACTACATTTACGCCCGTAAGAAGCAATTCATGTTCTAGCCATACAAGCGATTCCGTAATTGACTAATATGACTTTTAGGTATATTTCTATCCTGAAGGTAAATCAATTCTCATTTTCCCAAATTTAAATAAGATCGTATCTATTAATTCACAACTTTCAATTTTGTGCTCTCTCGGGTGGCTTTAGGACTTTTTAGATGTACATTATCATTGGCCACACATTAATGCAGTGGGGCAGGAATTAATAGAACAACCATGGAAGAAAGATGAAAAAACCAAATAGTCAACAATTACATTTCATGCAAATGTTCTTAGCCTCGGCAAGAAGTGAAATTAGCCACTCATTTGTGGATTAAACATCATCAAATGAGTGTAAATCATACAAACAATTGAAAGAAAGGAGAAAGAGATAGAGAAAACCCTAAGATTTTCGTCCCCTCAACTGCACGTAACCCACGTTCTTGCTCCACCAAGTCGGAGATAATTAAAAAATGAACCTAAGTTTTCTATTTATACTGGTGGAAATTTTTCACGGAATAACAAGCAACGTGTCACGGAGTGCATCGCGAACCTTGCCTCCATGACACGGTGCCCTCGAGTATGGAAGCTCTGCAGGAATTTGGTCGTCCAGGTATTTTATCCCAACGTGGCACGGCATGCAACGCGGAGCTCAACCAACGTGACACGGCACGAACGCGCACCTTCACTTGGTATTTCAAGTTCCGGAGTAATTAGGTCCAACGTGCCACGGAGGCAGCGAACCTTCTCTAAATTGTTGCCAATTTAATCCTCACAGGACAGAATGCCTCAGCGATGGCAGCGTGACATGACTCCATCGCGGAGCCCCCTCATTGCTTTCCTTGGCCATTTCCTTGCTCGCTTCAGGGTCATTTCGATTCCTCCCAACATGCATCTTAGCTTCATAAAAGTACATTTTCCTGCAAAACAACGCTAATCATGTTGGTTAGTATAAATTCACATTTACTACAATTTACATGAGAATGTACAAACATCGTTAGATAAAAAGACGAAATGAAGCATTTAAGTACCACTTGGGCATATAAATATGCCCAAGATCCTGCGATTGATAGAGGCTAAGTGTACACTCTCCTCCCAGCTCTCCTCCCAGAAGATCCCTATAATCTGGGTGATTTTCTTAATATCTTGAATGAACTCTTGTGGATCCTCATCGAACTTCAACCCAATGAATTTCGGTTGGTTCATTCTAATGAAATCTCGCACTTTTTTTGCCATAGCTTTCCTATTAGGGTTCACAAGTTCCACTACCTGATAGTTGTCCTGTGCTGTGATGGCCTGCACCAACACCTAGAATGCAGCCTGAAACTCTACATGGGTAACCTACTCATTCATCGGGTCCACTGGGGCTGGTAGGGCTAGCTGGTGCCCATTACTGTTTCTCCTTTAGTTTGTTCTTCGTGGAGGCATTGTCTGCGAACGCGTGAAGCATGAGAGAGAAGAGGGGTTTTTAGAGTTTCATACCCTACGCAAAATAAGAATTTTGAAGAAAGGGAATTTTACTAAAAATGTCTTATATCCTCTTCCTCATAAGTGCAGCGCGCATACCACCCATAAAAAAGACTCTACTTAACACAGCTTTGGGACACCGGACACACCAAAACTTTTTCTCTGATACTATGTTTATCATGGCTCGAGCATAGACCCCAGACGCAACATGGGACTTAGAACCACGAATGGCTCAAAGCTAACCCATGGCATATCATAATTCTAACATAACAACAACTAACATAACATATCTGAGCGGAAGCTTAACTAAAATTTAACTAATAAAAAAGTAAGTGTAAAAATCTAATAACAACACTAAGTTATAAGATGAAATTAACACTACACCGCATGAAAGACTCTACTAGTCTTATGAGCTTTAGGGACAAGTCCCTATCTAACTCCAAAATCTAAAAATTGAAATATACTAGAAAAAAAAGGAAACATAACTCCCATCCTCGGAGGAGGAAGACTCACCGCTGCTAGCTGATAGATTCTAGATCATGTCTAACCGTGGGGTTGAGCCTGAATAACTAAATCTATATCATAAAATGATATAGTAGATAAAGTATGCAGTTAGTACTTGGAATGTACTGAGTATATAGAAAATGTAACTGGAAATGAGAACATACTATGAATCTAAGAAAACTCTATACATATATGTGGCTAAATGCATAAGCTTATGTAAAGTACAATACACCTTTCTGAGATGCATGAATACAGAAATGGGATGCTAGTTTGAAAAGATTTCATGAAACACAAGTAAATATAGTTTTAGGGTCATGTACATATACTGAAGACTAAATCTAAAATCATAAACTGAAAATTGTAACTGAAATAACTACATTGAAACTGAAATTGAACTACACTATGGGAGAGCCTATTAATCAATAAACTCCAATGTGAGCCTCATGGAGCCCAACCTGTAACCCCAGTTTGAAGGGTGTTTGTACCTTTCCAAGGGTAAGAACTACAATTGGTGTGACACCAATGATGACTTAGGGCGATAGTCTCAAAGAAAAACGACCTCTGTATGCGCCTATTGAGGCAAGGGAGAGACTCTCCAATAGTGAGGATCCCATATTCCTCGGGCTAAGGATAACATTCTATAATATCGAGGATTCCTTATCCTATGGTGTCACATAGTTCTATGACCTGGGTATGCTGGAACACTAGCCTACTCGGTGCTAAGTACTATGCCCAATTGAACATAAAGATACATGTAAAATAATAAATCTGAAGTTCATGTCCTAAGACTAGTTGGAACCCCTTTATTTAACGAAGATCCCGAGAGCCTAAAGAATCATGAACATACTAATACTAAGGTCTCAAAACTAATGTTCTAAGAAAAGTCAGGGCTACTTTCTAACTATAAGAGGCCTGAGAGTCTAGAGAACAATAAACATTCTAAGCATACTGAATTTGTGCAAATCATATACCCAAATCATAGTGTAAATCATATGTATGGAACTCATGGAAAAATCATATATTTCAAAGAGCCATATTTTTCGAAAAAAGTGCTAAATCATAGTTGAGTCTTAGAAATCATGCTATTATCATATCATGGACATAAATAATAAAATTAAGAAGGAAATCATGGACATACATAGTTATTGATCATTAGAAATTCTAAGACATGGCTAATCACATAAGATTTCATATATAGAATCAAAACCCTAAGACATGCTTTACTAGAGGATTGAAGATTCTAGGGTTTATGAAAGTAGTTGGTACACAAGGGTGAAAGGAACAGTTTTTGATGTCCCACATACCTGGTTGAGGGATCCCCCTAAAGATCTTGAAGCTTGCTGCACCTTAGAGATGATACCCTAGATCTTGTGCCTTGAGAGAAGTGAGGAGAAGAAGACTTGTGGATATTTTCGATTTGAATGAGGGATTAAGATAGGAAAACCCATTTAAGTTTTCCCTTAGGAGTCCCCAAACGATGTCACTTAAGAGTTAGAAGCATAGAATTTTACTAAAATACCCCTGGAGATTCTCTTTAAAAGTCTGCCCGTTAGTAGCAATGACCTACACAACGAGTCGTTGTCTTTCTTAGTGACTCGTTTGATCCATCTATTACTTATGGAGCTAATTTGTAGTTTTCTGATTCTTTAGCAAACAACCAGACAGGACAACCCATCCTTACATACCACGAGTCATCCTATGACTCGTGGTTAGTGGATTATCCTTGCACCTTTTCTATGTTTCTTCCAATGGGTCATCATCACGGGTCGTCACTTGTCATAACGAGTCCTTACATCCTTCCATTGCTATTGGGACAAATTTTTTATCCTTTCTAAACTCCGTTTAATGACCCATTAGGATAATCCATTACATGAGGCAACGAGTTATTACTTGACTCGTTGATTCTGGGAAGTCTGGACTACTGGCTCACGACAGGGAACAGAAAGAGTTATTGTTCCCAACAATTACTCGTTCCTTGAGTCATCCTGTGACACATTTTTCTAATCTTCTAATATTTTCCTATTTCATGTCTAGGATATGATCTTAGGGACTTTTGGGTTGTTATAGAACATCTATTCAAATTCTCCTCACAACTACATCATTGAGCCGGAATGTGATAACCTAATTCATATGCATTTATCTTGAGTTGTGGTTTACGAAGTTAATTCCCTTTATTATATTTTATCGAACCTCTAATCATTTAGCCTAGAATTGACTTCACAACTACATCTATGAGTGGTGAAGTGACGATCCAATTCCAAGTATTTAACTAGCATCCCTTTTAATAACCGAGCAAGGCGTATTATGTATATACCTATCCTAAACACAAATGAAGTCTTGAAGACAAGAAGTCACATCTTGCATTCCTTAGTCCATTCTCATGATTTGTCGTTTTGGGTTTTACCAAGAATCCTAAATATACTGTAATGGTAATCAATCAGTAGAATAGTAAAGCAAGAGTTCCAGACAACCAAACATGAAGAAAAATTGAACCAAAACAAGAATTACTCTAAAGCGTTCATGTCATGTGGCCTCAACCCTAGAATAAGGATCCCAGCCACCCATAGTTTTACATGAATTCATAATATGGATACGGTCTATGTATAAACAAGAGTGAAAAAGAAAAGAGAAAATAACCCTAGGTAGAGTCTTCTTCATCGCTCCTCTTCTCCTCCTTATTTTTCTCAAAATATGACATGATCTAAAAATAATTTCTAAGTATTCAATTTATAAAAGCTAAATTTTTTCCTGTGGTGGACTACCTCCATGTCAACCTGCCCATTGAGGCAAGGCAATGGTGTGGTATGGCCTGGATATGCAAGCATGCTAGAAATTTGGGCACTGGCATGTTGTCCGCCGGGCGTGGTACGGTGCATAGAACAACCCGCCTAACATTACATGTTGATGGGTGTGGAGTAATGCCAGGCATGGAACGACTCCAACACATAAGAACACTAGTGGGCCAGGCAATGCGCGCACCTGCCTAGCGTGACATATTGCCTGGTGTGCCTATCAATAGGCGTGGCACATTGGTGGTTGCAGCAACTTTCATTTTAAGCCTTTTTCATGTTTTCTCTTGGGACTTCATTCCATGTTTCCTTTTTGCTCATACATCTTCATATTTACCCTCCTCCTTAGTATTTTACACCTACAAAATAGGCTAATCATATTGTTAGTTCATGCACCCATATATACGCAAAAACACATGAGATTACACTTAAGTTATGGTGCAAACAAGGCTAAAACAAGGGTCAAAAATAGAACTTAGGCGTTAAAATGCACCCAAGATCACAATTCATAAGTTCGAGGTAGAAGAGATTTTTAATGGCATCATGCGACAACGATAAATGATGTGCTTGTTCGGAAGAAATGTCACACCCCACCTTGGGAGGCATGAATGGCACCTGGTGCCCTACTAGGACATGAACTGCTGAGCTGACTGAGCCTAAGCACCTCTAGTGCAGGGATGATTCTAACTCTAGAACCGAGAAAACAACAGGCAATATAGCAGTTGTAAATACAACCCCCGACAGACATGGCCTATAGCCACCTGTGAAAATAAATAGCTAATCAGAGACAAACAAACATAGGGAGTCCTATGCGGGCCGACAAGGCCACCATGATATCTAGTTATAACTGGAAAGTAAAATCAGATGCTAAACTAAGCTATGACTGACAAGACCACCAATCAACAGCTAAACAGGGCCCCACACGGCCAACACACATAGTCTAAAACACATATGGGCCCCACACGACCGATATCATCTAACCACAGGGAAGTAATGCAATCTGCAAGCCTCTAGGAGTAATAAGATGTTTGGGACAGGGCCTCGACCTACCCATACTATACAAACAAAAGAAATAAACCTCTATCACACAAGCTCCAAAAGAGGGGAGCTGACGGCCCTGTACGGCTGACCGGGACTACGAGGGACCTGTTCCTCGTCTATCTGTACCTGCAGGCAAGTAATGTAGTGCCCCAGAAGAGGGCGTCAGTACCACAGGTATTGAGTATGTAAAGTAGTAACTTTAAATAACTGAAAGTAAGAAATAGAACTGACAATGACTGAAGTAAAGAAAACGAACTGAAGATGAATGAAGTAGTGAAATCAGGGCTAAACATAACTGTAATAAGAAGGGTAGGGGTCATACCTGACAAGCAAGGCATCTTACTGTCTAACTATCAGTAACTAAAGCAAGCATAAACCTTACCTGGCTCCCATAAGCTGAAAGGTACAATCAGCATAGAATAACCAACTTGGGCCCCCATTATCCCTAGTGAGTACACCTCAATCTATATACCCCTATCCAGGTCATACTGAATGAACTACCAGCTATAAGCGTCCTGCCGATCCCCTAGGTCTACAATTGGGCCCGCTCAGCCCCTAACTATAGTTGTGTTTGATTCCGGAGGACTCATAATATCTACACCCAAGGCGTAAGCGCTCAGCGGGGATGTGTATAAGGACAACCATGGCATATGAGGATCGGGATCCCCATCTTCGTCCCTTACGGACGGCATGCCGCTCCGTAGAGCGACGTATCCTCGCCCCTGGCGGGCGTCGACACATCTATTAACCCTTGGGTGGTCATAGAAGCTATACATGTGTGATCCATCCCAAAACAATACAAATTACAAGCCTCGAATGACAACAACAACTAGACATGATAACGTACTCCTGAGATTCTTTACTGTGATTCATACTGGACGACTATGCTGAAGAAACTAACTTGCCGAAAGAAAATGTCTTAACATACCTCGTTCGTTGTTTACCAATTAACTGGCAAGTTTCAGCTCGTGTTCAACTGCCCTTCTCAACTGTAATCATATTAACGGAAGAATAGGGCTACTTTATTACTATATTCGAAGAAAACCATAACTTATATATATATAT
>JACEIK010000929.1:301923-317892 GCA_018107945.1 Datura stramonium
CTCTGACAATATGATAAATGCACCCTTTTGCTATCAATTTTCTCGCCCGAAGATAGGAAATAAACCTACCTTTTGGCGTGGTTGTACTACCTTTCCACTCTCGTACTACCTCCCCTGGAGAGTGGAATCGTACAATCTTCGTCCAACATTTGACATTGGCATAGCATGGAGCTAGACAATCCATACCCATAATAGCATCAAAATCAACCATTTCTAGTTCTATCAAGTCTGTCATAGTCTGAGGACTGGCAACCTCTACTGTACACCCCAGATAGACCTTTTTCACTATAATAGAGTCACCAATGGGTGTAGACACTAAGAAAGGTCGCTGAAGAAATTCCGACATAATACTAAACTTCTGAGCCACTAACGGTGTAACATTGGACAAGGTGGATCCTGGATCTATCAACACATAAGCAGGATGAGAGAAAATGTTCAGAATACCTGTCACAACATCTGGTGAAGACTCTGACTCTTGTCGCCCCGGTAGTGCATAAGTACGGTCTGGGCCGGCACCTAAACTGGAGGCCCCTGATCAGCCTCGGCCTCTGCCGGTTGAAACTGAGGGCCTATGCCCTGCCAGGGATGCTAGAGCTCGTGATCCTGCTGAGGACCTATCATGTCGATCCCGGTCACCCTGACCCCTAGCTGGACAATTCATCATCTGGTGACCCTCTTGTCCATAATTGTAGCATGCGGTGGAACCATACTTGCATGCTCCAGAGTGGCGTCGACTGTAAATAGGGCAAAGTGGTATTGTAAACCCACTCTTCTCCACTCCCCTCTATTGTTGTGAACCTACTTCTCGCGAACCTTCGTCGGGCTCTGGCTGCCCTCGGCCACTAGACTTTCTCCTCTGCCGCTATGGTGGAGGCGGGGGTCCAAGCGGCCTATCTGATAACCGTGGCCTAGGTCCTCCCCAGGAATCCTCCTGTAATTCACCCAGTCTGTCCTTGCGGCGCTTCTCCTGACTTGTCCTCCTAATCTTCCATTGTTGTTGTCTGATACCCTCAATATTCTGAGCAAAATCCTGCACACGGGCGATATCCATATCTTCTTGCAGTGTGGTTGTGATGCAGGACTCAACATATTCTGGGTTCATCCTCATAATAAAGCGATGTACCCTCGCTGGTATTGTTTCCACAAAGGCTGGAGCATATCGAGCCAAGGAATCAAACCGCATGGCATATTCCTGAACATTCATCGACCTTGCTCCAAGTGTAGGAACTGATCAATCCGGGCCTGTCGAATCTTCCGCGGTAGGTAATGATCCAAGAAAGCCTCTGAGAAGCTAGGCCAGGTCGGATGGGAAACATCTCTCCCTCGGGACCTCTCCCAACTCTCATACCACAGTACAACGATGTCCCGTAGCCGGAATACCGCCAACTCAACTGACTCTGTGGGTGTAGCATGCATTACCCTAAAAATCCTCTCCATCTGGTCTAAAAAGTCATGAGGGTCCTCGGTCCGATCTGTCCCTGTGAATTGCGGGGGACTTAGTGCGAGGAACTCTCGAACCCTCGAGCTACCAGGCCCTCCTAAAGATTTTGCAACTGTAGGTGGCATTGGCTGGCATTGACCAGCCATAATCTGTGCTAGCATAACCATCGTGCTCCTGACCTCCTGGTCAGATGGTACAGGTATAGAAACTGTCGAAGGTGGTGCCGTCACACCGGTCGTCCCAAGCGGATTCTGACGTGGTGGAGACTGCTGGGGAGGTCGAGATGATACCTCCGTATCATCCTCAGATCGGGCCGATTCTAACCGAGGCTGAGGCACCCTACTGGTGCCCTCTCTTGCTACTACTCTAACCTCCTTCCTGTTGTAGGGTGTCGCTGGTCCGACATTTCTCTGTAAACAAAAAAGTATAATGAGCTTAGGGACTCAACCCTATAATGTACCGCTCTATAGCACGACTGAATAAGACGAAAGAGTAACCATCCTATCATGCCTTGCAGCCTCCTGCCTATAGTTTGTGGTGCACAACATATCCATAGACAAGATTCTACATAGCACAGCTTGCAGACTCCCTGAGATACGACCTTCTATGGTACCAAGTTTGTCACGCCCCACCTTGGGAGGAATGACTGGCACCTGGTGCCCTACTAGGACCTGAACTGCTGAGCTGACTAAGCCTAAGCACCTTTGTTGCAGTGTTGACTCTAACTCTAGAATAAAGAAAACAACGGGCTATATAGCGGCTCTAAATACAACCCCCGTCCGACAAGGCCTATAGCCACCTGTGAAAATAAATAGCTAACCATAGACAAACAAACATAGGGAGTCCTATGCGGGCCGACAAGGCCACCATGATATCTAGTTATAACTGGAAAGAAAAATCAAATGCTAAACTGAGCTATGACCGATAAGGCCACCAATCAGCAGCTAAAAAGGGCCCCACACGGCCAACACACATAGTCTAAAAAACATATGGGCCCCACACGATCGATATCATCTAACCACATGGAAGTAATGCAATCTGCAAGCCTCTAGGAGTAATAAGATGTTCGGGATAGGGCCCCGACCTACCCATACTGTACAAACAAAAGAAATAAACCTCTATCACACAAGCTCAGAAGAAGGGAGCTGACGTCCCTGTATGGCTGATCGAGACTACGAGGGACCTACACCTGCAGGCAAGTAATGCAGCGCCCCAGAAGAGGGCGTCAGTACCACAGGTACTGAGTATGTAAAGCAATAACTTTAAATAACTGAAAGTAAGAAATAGAACTGACAATGACTGAAGTAAAGAAAACGGACTGAAGATGAATGAAGTAGTGAAATCAGGGCTAAACATAACTGTAATAAGGAGGGTAGGGTTCATACCTGACAAAAGAGGCATCTTACTGTCTAACGCACTCCTGACATGCTTTACTGGGATTCATACTGGACTACTATGCTGAAGAAACTAACTTGCCGAAAGAAAATGCCTTAACATACCTCGTTCGCTTTTTACCGATTAACTAGCGAGTTTTGGCTCATGTTCAACTGCCCTTCTCAACTGTAATCATATTAACGGAAGAATAGGGCTAATTTATTACTATATTCAAAGAAAACCATAACTTATATATATACTGAAGATACTTCAACTTATCGAAAGACGATAAGGAACTCATAATTTCTCGGGAATCTAGAAGGGAGAAATACTTACTTTAGGCACGTGATCGTATTGACACTAGTTTTGAACAATTCCATCAAATTAAGTTCGGCGGGACGATTATTTGTCGGGCGTATTTTACAAAAATAACTCCGTAGCGATGCTCCCTGCAGCTTTATACTTCAATACCCGGAGTTAATTTTGATTTGGACGGCGTTTAGCGGCGTAATCGGATGATTTTTACTTGGTTTCTTCGTACTCCCTCGGTTCTGGACGTGTATATATTGAAAATAATCTAACTTCTACGTGTGAGGCCTTTATATACTTGAGGCAGCAGACAAGGCAATGTGGCACTCTTCCCATCATGCTGATTCTGCTCCGTTCCACGTTGGCTAACGCGGAGGAGCTGCTCCATTCCATTTTTCCCCTCTGGGCATCTTGGTTCGGCCTCCTCCCGCGAAATCCCGACCTAGCACCAGTTCGGCCTTTCCCTGGGCACTTTCCTCATACGTATGGCACTCTAAAACTCTCAACCAACATACGAATAGGCCGACTAAACATTAAAAACTTACGGGGTGTAATAGGAAACCCACTTTTATTGCTTTTTTATTTAATTTTTATTTATTTACTTTATCGAGTTATTATTTTGTAGTGTTTTTATTTTATTTTGAGTTTGATCATGGAAGCAAAGTCATTGAATGCATGTAAAAGGTAGTTTACCGAGTTGCAACAAGTTTGGGGTGTCCATAAGAATAACCATGTCTTATTGGAAGAAACCTTAGTATTCCATGAGCTATTAATTCTTCGGACTTTTTTTACCTCTTGTTATTTATGGTGTGCACTGAGGATAATACACAATTTTAAGTGTTGGATGGAAAAATTGCTTGGATGGTATTATGTTCTACTTTATTAGGTAGTCAATAATCCCTCTTGATTTTTTTGTGCATCGGTTCTTTTTTGAGAATGTAGGTTGAACCAAGTAGAAGTTTTTCATTTAGTCATAGGTATAGACTTTTTTCAACGATGAATGAATGATGACTGATTTGAGGTAACTATAGTCTTTAGATTTTTTAAATATNGTCTTTAGATTTTTTAAATATATTTTTATAACTTTTATGTTGTAGGAGTAATTTTCTATTTTTCAATGACTAGTAGCGAAAGACAAGAAATTTTTTTTGACTTGGTGGATACTAGCATATTTAAGTTGAGCTTATGTCACGACCTAAGCATACACCCCTGACATAACACGGTACCTAGAACCACGAATGGATCTAAGCTAAGCCATGGTACATGCATGACATAATTTAGAGCATAAACTTAGTGGAAATTAATATAGAATAAGTCATAAGCAGAAGTCGAGATGTCATATAACATAAACAAGACTACAGGTCAACACCGATAAAACATCTAATCATAGTTGTATGAAAAGCCTCAAGTCATGAGATGAGTTGAAGGGACAAGACCGCAAACTAGCTCTACTAAGTCTAAAACTGAAAGACATAAAAGCAAAACATAGGGTTAAACTGATGTCCTCAGATGATGAGGACTCACCCAAAGCTGAGATTAGGCTGAACTGAGTAGAGCAAGGCTAACATCAGGGCTAAAACTGGTCATCCCAAACTATATCATGAGATGGTGTAGCACAGAAGTATGCGATCAGTCATTGGAATGTACTAAGTATGTAGGATAGGTAAAACATGATATTAAAATCGTAAACTAAATTTATGAATATAAAATAAGCTACGACATAAGTTTCTGATCATAACATTAATACAGTGGTTCAAGGATTTCAAAACTGAATTATAGAATTAGACATGACTGAAATCATAAGTAAAACCTCTAAAACTATATATTGAGCCAAAATATCATAAGTAATAGAATTTATAAGTCATGAATATGAACATATATAGAAAATTAAGGAACAATGGGAGATTCTTATAACTGACATACTCCAAGTGTGCATACATAGAGCCTAGCTTGTAACCCTAGCTAGGAGGTGTGTCCATACCTTTCCAAGGGTATGAACCATGAAGGCATGATATCACTCATGAGCCCTGTAGCGTAAGGTGGACACTCTCAACTGGTGAGGACTCCTTGGTCTAAGGGTGAGGGAGACACTCTCAGGATAGGGGTGAGGGACACAGTCTCAACTAGCGAAGACCCCTCATCCTACGATGACACGTAGTTATAGGACTTGGTTTGTCTAGAATCCTTCTCCGCTTGGTGTTAAATACTACTCCAAAAACATACATAGTGCTCATATCATAATCATGAACACGCTTAGTTTTTCATGGTCTAGTTTAAATCATGAAATTCATAAAATTGCTTGACATACGTGAACTAGATATTAAAACAATGTTGAAGATCAGCCATAATACATAGGCTTGAGATTCATGAATTCACACATATTTGGATGATTTATCATAAATTGAAAGTAGAGATTCATGAGATATTTTCATAGAAATCATGTAATTATAATCATTAAACATGAATTAAAACATGAGAGAATCAAAATTATAAGAGATCATTGAGCATTCATCAAATTGGGTTTAACCCTAGAATTTCAATAGAATCATAATTGGAGACTTGAATTCATGAATTGAGTTGAATTGGGCATAAGGTTAGAATAAATTCCCTATTCATGACCCAACATACCCGGGCTTAAGTGAATTCTTGCTAGAATGTGAGTTCCAAGAGAAAATTGAGAATAAAAAGACCTTAGAAGCTTGAGAGACTTGAGAGCTTGATCTTCATTCAAGGTTTTGAAAGAATGAGGTCTTAGTCTATGTAAATCCCTTAGTCACCCTTTAGGAAGTCTAAAATAACCTAGTTTTGGAGTCAAAAGATTAGGAAGTTACGATAATACACTTAGGAAATCATATTAAAATTCTACCAGATGGAACCCACGACACAACAAACGGACTGTTGGTCCTACAAACGAGTCGCTCCTTGCTTTGTTTCCACATGAGTCAGCTCTAAACAACTTTTTGAAACTTATCCAATGAGCCGAACCAATGACCTATCTCAGCGACCAATGGGTCGTCCCATCCACTCATTCCTTCTAGAAAATTTTCACAAAAATTTTGAAACTCTATAGGACGGGTCAACCAACAACCTGTAGGTTTTACCAACGACCCATCCTAAGGGTCGTTCTACGGCCTGATGCCAAATTTTGTTGGTTCTCTACTTAAATTCTCAAATTCGATTTTAGGAACTTTTGGAGTGTTGCATTATCTCCCCCTTGAGAACATTCGTCCTCGAATGGAAACTAAGCAGAAAAGATAAGGAAAGAGCTGCAATCCCAAAACTGAAAGTTATAGATTGAAAGTTGATGGAGTGACAGACTCTAAACTAAGATACAACTGAACAAAATTCATCAAACATACATGCATGTTGAAATATAAGAGTAACTGAGAGACATGAAACTGATTAACATACAGAGAAGGAAACTAGTACGTCAAGTTAGAGCTGAACTGAAAGGGAAAAGATGATCTGCTTTGCCTTCCCACGTAGCTCCCTCAACCAGCTGATTTCTCCACAAAACCTTCACCTAAGTTATCTCCTTATTCCTCAACTTGCAAACCTGACGATCAAGGATCTCAATCGAAACCTTCTCATAGGTAAGGCAGCCCTTCACATTAATTCTCTCTACAGAAACAACTAGAGCTAGACCACCAATACACTTTTCAGCAAGGACAGATGTAAAACTAGATTCACCAAAGCTAACTCCTCCTACTACTCCAACTCATAAGCCATATTGTCAATACGCCTCAAAATCCTATAAGGAGAAACATATTGGGTACTAAGATTCCTCGTTTTGCCAAACCTCATAACTCCCTTCATATGAGACACCTTCATAAACACCCAATCATCAAGGACGAACTCAAGCTCTCTCCTCCTAACATTAGCATATGATATCTGACAACTCTAGGTTTTCTTTAGCCTCTCTTGGACAAGCTAAACTTTCTCCATAGTCTCATGAACTAAATCGAGTCCTATCAATGTAGACTCACCTACCTCAATACATCGAATAGGTGACCTACATCTCTGTCACGCCCGACCTTAGGAGGCATAACTTGCACCTAATGCCACACTAGACCCTAAGCTGACATAGTTGGACATATACACTTCTAGTGCATACTAGAAACACATATTCAGGACAAATGATCGGCTATATCTTAGTTTAAACCATAGAATTAGGACGATAAGGCCGCAAAGTAAACCTATATAAAAATAATTGGCCCAACAGTCGCAATAATAATATAATCCTATGCGGGCCAACAAGACAGTAATGCTGTCTAAATCAGATCAAATAAGACAAATGCATATATGCATACATATAAGCCAACAAGTCTTCCAATTGATAATACAATTAGGCCCCACAAGGCCAACACACATGGATAACCAAAATTGTAGTCTGCAAGCCTATAAAGAGTAAGATGTTGGTTAGGACAGGGCCCGGCGTACCTAAAAACTATACATCAAAAGACAGGCAAACCTCTAACATATGGAAATTCGAATGAAGGGAGCTAGCTAATCTGCTGAAGCTGAACGACTACTGTGGAGGTCTCAAAACCTGTCTATCTAAACTTGCAGGAAAGTATATAAAGCCCTATGCGTGGGCGTCAGTATAATATGTACCGAATATGTCAGGCGGTAACAATAAAGTGAATAGAAGCTAATAGAGAAAATGAAAGTAATCAGCAACAAGGCTAGAAGTTAACCTATACGATCTCATAAGCATGAACTTTAACTAACAAGTAATATTCAAATAAGAACCTAACGTGGCCCCCATAAGCCTAGAAGGTACAAACAATATAGAAAACCCTACATAGGCCCCGATAAGCACATGCAAGTGCAAAGAAGTCTACGTACTTCTAATTATACCACTATAGTCCCGAGGGCAAGCTGTAACTAAACATACTAATCTTCTAAGATTGTCCTTCTAGGCTCCTGTGACTGTGTCTGAGCCTTCTGGGCTCCAATAACTGTGTCTGGTCCTTCTAGGCCCCTGTAACTATATCTGAGCCTTCTGGGCTCCTATAACTGTATTTGAGCCTTTTGGGCTCCTATAACTGTATCTGAGCCTTCTAGGCTCGTATAACTATATTTGAGCCTTCTGGGCTCCTATAGCTACACCTCGAGCACACAAGACTCTAGTGAGGGTCAGTGATGCCACTACGGCCTAAGGGAAGTCCATAAGTGAATAGATTTGAATATGACTCTACAAGCCTCAATATGGTTCTTTCAGATGTTCTATAGCTCCTATGAGGGATTTGTAGTCCCGTAGGAAGATATACTTAAACTTTTCCCTTTGGGAAACATGTACGTGGGCATCTGCATGAGTAGCCAGAGGCATTGGCCCCATGTTTGACAGCTGATAAGATTACTATATAGGATATCGCATAGTCTATCAGATTACTAACAACTAGGGTGGTGTTCTGAGCGGCCTATATGACATGTTATAGGTCATATGAAGCTTATATGGTCACTGGCAGTCAGTAGTTCATCTAGCAACTTACCACCCAATCCATTAGGCAACCTTGGTTCCTTTAACTTGACAGTAAGACTATACTATCAATATTTTAGCCCTGTAGGCATCAATGTACGCCAACGGCCTGTAGGCGAGCTATACTATATATATACACGTCAAAACATAACGTTACATCGCTAAGCTACGCGCTATGATGCCTTATTCAAAAATATATGCTCAACAACTAATCACAATCCTCTATAGCATCGGTACGGTAACAAAACATCACTAGCCCCTCTAGATGGCAAATAAACAAACAGGAAATCTTTATCTCACTTGTAGCGAAAGGCAAAACTGAATATAGTCCTTTATGACAAAGGATACCACTCTATAGCCTCCATTCATCTCATGGAAGCTAACCATAAAAAATATAATAATGAACTACTATGATGGTACAAGTCGTATCACTTATACGATGAGAATAACTTTCCAAAAAAAGTTAACCTTAACATACCTCAATTTCCAAACACGGCTCTGCCAATCCTGCTTCATTTAAGAACTCGTAACCCCATTGTATCTTAGCTCACACATCAAGGGAATAAGGATATTTAGTTTCAAAAGGTACGCCAACAACTATCACTTGTAGACGTACTTGCTTTAGTTAGAGATTACTTCTACGACTTCTACTCGCTAGGGCTCTATGAATCAGATCCAATTTCAAAAATTCGACTCCGTGGATATGTTCTTCGTAGGACTGGGATTCACTATCCAAGAATAATTTGTGATTAGATGTGATTTGGTAGCATAACTTGGCTTCAATATGATTAAAATCTCATAAAGTAATCTCTTAAGATGTGCTCTCTATTTTGGGAAATTATTAAATGGAACACTCACCTCACAACTTATATATAGAGAGAGGAAATGTAAGGGGGTCCACAATTCACCTCTCATCACGGAGGAGCAGTGGCGCGGCATGCTGCTCCGTGCATGGCGGGGGACTCAATGCGGCCTACCTTCGGCTTTGACCTTCCGCTTGCTCAATAACATGCTCGCACGTCCCACCTTCAAGCCTTCTCCCGCATGAGCTGAACTGTAAAAACTCTCGACATGCATAAGCACACCTTAGTTAGATGAAGAAAACTTATGGGGTGTAACATAATTCCCCCCTTAGGGACATTCATCCTTGAATATAATTCAATCTTAAGAGGCTTATATCTTTGGCATTGCTAGAAAATTTTTGGCAGAATATCCTCTGTAATATGGACTATCCGAAAACCTAAAACGCATAAAAGTCTAACATAGGCATCTCACAGTATGCTACAAACAATTATATAGCATAGTTCCACAATAAATTAGTGATAAACCAACAACTATGGTAACGAAAGAAACAATACAACACTAGAGAATTATCTTACCTCAATTGTAATTGTCAGAGTCAGCGTATTATCATCCTAGAGTCTTGAAAAAGTGAGGGTATCTAGACCTCATGTAATCCTTAGCTTCCCAAGTCATTTCTTCTATATTTATGTTTCTCCATAAGACTTTAACAGAGGCTACATCTTTGGTCCTCAATCTGCGGATCTGTCAATCTAGTATAGTTATTGGGGTCTCCTCGTAGGACAACTCCTTTGTGACCTAAACATCCTCGACTGGGACAACCTGAGAAGGGTCTCCTATGCACTTCCATATCATCGATACATAAAAGACTGGATGAACAGATTATAGCCCCAAAGGAAACTCTAACTCATAGGCCACTTGTCCTATCTTCCGAAGGATCCGCTATGGCCCAATGAATCCAGGGTTAATCTTGCCCTTCTTGACAAATCTCGTAACGCTCTTCATAGGTGAGACTTTCAGAAATACCCAGTCATCGAAATCAAATTTAAGTCTCTACATCATACATTAGAATAGGACTTCTGATGACTCTGGTCTGTCAATAACCGCTCTCTAATGGGCTTAACTTTCTCTTCTGGCTGATGTATCATGTCAGGTCCAACCAACCCTGTTAACCTACTTCAAACCATCCTATGGGGGACCTACATTTTCGCCCATACAAAGCTTCATAATGTGCCATCTTAATTGTAGAATGGTAATTATTATTATATGAAAACTCAATAAAAGGTAGGTGGTCATCCCAACTTCCTCTGAAGTCTAGTACACACACTCATAACATATCTTCGAGTGTCTGAATCGTGTGCTCAGCTTGTCCATCTCTCTTGGGATGAAAAGTTGTACTTAAGTTAACCTATGTCCCTAAACCTTTCTAAAATGACTTCCAAAATCTTGTTGTGAACTGTGTCCCTCTGGCAGAGATGATAGACACTAGGACACAATGCAGTCGGACTACCTCTTTAATGTACAACTAGGCATAATTTTCAACTGAGAACATAGTCTTGGATGGCAAGAAATGGGCTGATTTGGTCAGCCTGTCAACAATGACCCAAATAGAGTCAAATTTACGCCTGGTACAAGGTAAACCTGTAACAAAATCCATATTGATTGCTTCCCACTTCCACATAGGCACAGTTATCTCATGAGTCAGCCCACCCGGCTTCTAATGTTCAGCTTTTACCTGCTGGCAATTGGGACACTGGGCTACAAAAATCAGCAATATCTTTCTTCATCCCATGCCACCAATAGATCTCCTTTATATCATGGTACATTTTCATCGAACCTGGGTGAAGAGAATAAAGGGAATAATGTACCTCTGCCAAAAACTGCTGGTGAAGCCCTACTATATTCAATACACATAGTCAACCTATGAACCTCAAGACTCCATCTCCTGTTACCTCAAAGTCTAAAAACCCATCCTGTTGAGCCTTGCCTCTAAGCTTTACTAGGCTAAGGTCTTCATAGTTTCACTTTTTCACCTTCACAACTAGAGATGACACTCGAGTATTCTGGATCACAATCCCACTATCATCTGAGTCTATCAGACTCCTAAACTAGCCAACTGGTGCATCTCTCGAGCCAATACTCTCTTTTCTAGCCTCAAATATGATAGGCTAGCCATGGATATATGACTAAGGGAATCAGTTACAATGTTAGCCTTCCCTGGATGATACAAGATAAATACATCATAGTCCTTCAGCAACTCAAGCCAACAACATTGTCGCAAGTTCAACTCTTTCTATTTAAAATTATACTGGAGGCTTTTGTGATCAGTAAAGATGTCTACATGAACAAAATAAAAATAATGCCTCCAAATATTTAGAGCATGAACAACTGCGACTAATTTTAAATCATAGGTAGGGTAGTTCTTCTCATGCTTCCTTAGCTTCCTTGAGGCATAAGCAATCACCTTATCATGTTGCATTAGAACACATCCTAACCCAATTCCTGAAGCATCCCAATACACAAAGTAGCCCTCTGAACCCTCTGGCAAAGCTAATACTAGTGCGGATGTCAATATGTCTTTCAACCCCTGGAAGCTCTAGTCACAAGCCTCAGTCCACTAGGACTTAGTTGCTTTCTGAGTCAGCTTTGTCAATGGTGCTGATAGGGCAGAGAATCCATCTAAAAATATTTTGTAGTACCTAGCCAACCCCAGAAAGCTATGAACTTCAGTTGGAGTCGTGGGTCTGAGCCAAGTCTTTATAGCCTCAATCTTCTGTGAGTCAACCTAAATGCCTATGTCTAACACAATATTTCCCAAGAAAGCTATAGAGTTTAACTGAAACTCATATTTAGAGAACTTTGAGTATAGCTTGCGATCTCTGAGAACCTGGAGAAATGTTTGTAGATGATCTTTATGCACCACTTCTGAATGTAATTATACCAGGATATCATCAATAAACACTATTATGAACATATCTAGAAATGGCCTGAATATTCTATTCATCAGGTCCCTAAACACTGCTGGGGTATTCGTCAATCCGAATGACATAACTAGGAACTCAAAATAGCCATATCTGGTTTTGATGGTTATCTTCAAAATATATTTTTCTCTAACTCGTACCTAATGGTATCCTGACCTTAAGTCAATCATTTCGCCCCTTGCACCTGATCAAAAAAATCATCTATCCTTGGAAGTGGATATCTGTTCTTAATAGTGACTTTATTCAACTGTCGATAATCTATACACATTAATAGTTAGCCATCTTTCTTTTTCATGAATAAGACTGGTGCACCCCAAGGTGAGGCACTAGGCCTAATGAAGCCTTTATGTAACAAGTATTTCAGCTGATCCTTCATTTCCTTTAGCTTGGCAGGAGCCATTCTACACGGAGAAATATATATGGGTTATGTATCTAGTAGCATATCAATGGAGAAGTCAATTTCCCATTCTCGGGGAATACCAGGAAGCTCATCTGGAAACAAATCTAGGAACTCAATAACCACCAGGATAGACTGAAGAGTCGGGGACTGCATGCACATCTCTAGCCCTAACAATATGATAGATACAGCCCTTCGCAATTAGCTTCCTTTCCTTGAGATAGGAAATGAACATGCCTTTTGGCGTAGCTGCATTGCCTTTCCATTTTTGCACTACCTCCCCTGGAAAGTGGAATTGGATAGTCTTTGTCCAGCACTCAACATTGGCATAGCATGGTGCTAGTAAACCCATGCCCATAATTACATCAAAGTCAGTCATTTCTAACTCTACTAAGTCTGCAGAGGTTTGGCGGACAACAATCACCATCGTACAACCTCGATAAATTCTCCTAGCGACAATAGATTAACCAACAGGTGTAGATATAGAAAATGGTTGCTGAATCAACTCTTGTACTATACCAAACATTCGTGCCACTAGCAGAGTAACATAGGACAAGGTAGAGTCTGGATCTATCAAAACATAAATCAAGTAGGAGCAAATATTCAATGTAACTATCACAACATCTAGCGACCACTCTAATTCTTGTCGCCCTACTAATGCATAAGTACGACCTGGACCACTGCTATAACTGGATGCTCCTGATCTTCCCTTGTTTCTGCCTACTAGAGTTGAGGGTATGTGCCTTGCAGAAGGTACTGGAGCATGTGACCCTACTGAGGACCTACTATGTTGGTCCCAATCACTCTGATCTCTAGTCGGACAATCTCTCATCATGTGAGCATCCTGCCCACAAGAATAACAAGCAGTGGAGCCATAGCTGCATCTCCCTTAATGTCACCTACTACAACTACTACAACCTAGTACCGCTGGCCTCATCTGGTTTGAGCATCTCTACTTCTGCGAGCCTGACGCTCGTGCCGGGACCTGACTCTCTATGACGATCTGATTTTTTGCCCTATCACTGCTAAAGTGAAGGCCTAGGTGGTCTACCTAACAAGCGAGGCCTAGGCCCACCCTGAAATTCGACCCAAAAATTGGTGGTCTAACCCTCTGACGCTGCTCCTGATCTGCCCTTTTGACCCCATACTGACACTATCTGATTTCTTCTATATTCTGCACAAAGGCCTGAATTCACAAGATATCCATGTCCTCTTGCAATGTGGCTGTAATACAGGACTCTACATACTCTGGTGTAAACCCTATAATAAACTGGTGTACCCTATCTGGCATAGTATCAACAAATACTAGCGCATATATAATAACCAAGGAATCAAACCTTAATGCATACTTTTGGACGCTCATCTTGCCCTACTCCATGTGTAGGAACTGCTCTACCCTAACCTGCCGGATCTCTCAAGGAATGTAATGGTCTATAAAGGCCTCATAGAAACTGGGCCACGAAGGTGGAGGTGTATCTTTTCCTCTGGACCTTTCCCAACTCTCGTACCATAGAACTACTATATCTCGTAGCTGAAACACTACTAACTCAACTAACTCTGCGGGTGAAACATGCATGACCCTGAATATTCTTTGTAACTAATCTATGAAGTTTTGAGGCTCCTCTCTACGGTCTGTCCCCATAAACTGTGGAGGACTCAAGGCGAGAAACTCATGAACCCTCAAACTTTCGAGTCCCTCAGTAAGGTCGACAACAGCTGGTGCTACTGGCTGGCACCGTTCAGCCATCATCTGAGCTAGCATGTATACTACACTCCTGACATCCTAGTCTGAGGGTGTAGAAAGAACTAGAAGTGGTGTGGGCATATTTGTTGCCCTAGGAGGTTCTTGGTGTCTTGGAGAATACTGGGGAGGTCGAGAAGGTGTCTCCCTTTCGCTCTCAAGTTGTGTTGTCTCCAGCTGAGGCACCCTACTAGAACCCTCTCCTACTGTTGTATCAAGCCCTCGACTGATTGTAGTCTGTCTCATATCAGAAATCTCTATAGAAAGACATAACAACATAAGATTAGGGACTCAACCCTATAAAACTCGACTCTATAGAATGATCTGAGAATAAGAAGGGGTAACAATTATATCCTTCCTCGTAGCTTCTTGTTTATAAAATGTGGTGCACAACACATCTATAAATAAGACTCTAATAGAATCGGCTTGCAGACTGATGGATGGATGACGACCTTCTTAAGGAAAATGTAGTCGATAGGAGTAGTTTTTTTCTTTTTCTTCTTTCTTTTGTTTGTTTCCCAAACGTGTCGCTACTTCATGGTTCAGAATTCTTGTTACGTGTTGTACATGATATAATGATGCAAGTGTGATCCGTATGAAAGCATGAAAATGTGTTAAACATGTTGAGATACCTAGGCCATAGAGTTTGATTCGGTGTGATCGAGGCTTAATGGTGAATTCTTGAAATTAGCTGATTGAAGAGTCTGTGAATATGTCTTAAGTTGAGCATGTGCAATGAGTGTGTGGTGAGGTTTCGACTATTCCATGTTATTGTGAAGTGTCTAGAACTTTCCTGGTGTGTGTACTAAACGAAATGAAGGATGTGGATTGTAGGAGAGGATGTAGGTATTTCTTTGAATAAACCAAAGGTTTCTCCCTTATCATATCTACCTTGAATGTACATCCTAGTTATCCCCATTGATCCTTTAGCCTATTTTTTTCTTTGAAGAGGTACAAACCGAGCATAGTCCCTTCTTTTCATTAGCCGTGAATTTGATCCAAAACTCTTAAGCGCTTAAGAAAAACAATGTTCCCACAGTGTAAAGGAGTGAGAAGTGTGAAACGGAAGGAAAGCGGAAGTTGTGAAAGCTAAAGAAAAGTTCAAAGGTGCACTTGTTGAAATAGATTAATTAATAGTAGAGAGTAAGAAAATCAATGAATGAGGAAAAAAAATAAAGATGCATAAATACTCTTTGCTAGTGAGTCGAGTGTTCTTAAAGAAATGGTAACAAAAACAAATAAGAAAATTCAAGAATGAGAGGATGGAGGAAGAAACAATGCCTGTAATGAAGGTGGGATGTATTGAAAAGCGCTTAGGGAAGCTAGTTACTATTATTGGTTAGCCAGTATTTACTAGTTCCTTAGCTTACATTACAAACCATTAAGTCCTACGTGATCTTACATCACGCATCCTTATATTAGTGGAGTAAAACACTAGAGGCA
>JACEIK010000930.1:35030-52138 GCA_018107945.1 Datura stramonium
ATTCTCTCATAGTCATGTGAATCAACTTTTAATAAATCTAATAATAATAGAACACGATAATGTATAATTAATTTGTAATTTTAAAAATAAAATTTAATTCATAAGAAAATTGTTTATCGTTATGAAAAATTGTAGTCTTCAGGTTTTTCTTTTTTGTTGTTGAAAAATCATCAAAATTTTCAGTTTTTCATCGATATCTAATATTGTCATTTATTGGGTCTGAACTTCTTGAGCTTACTACTTGAAAAATATAGTGATATTAGGTTACGATAAAAATGATTTAATAAAGTTGTTTTTCTCTCTCTATTTACTTTCTTTCCATTTATCATTGACCTTGATTCATCATTCATTTATTTTGATTATTATTTATTGAGGAATGAATTTTTATTATTGGCATTGAATATTTTTTTTAGTTTAAAATATGATAAGGGATATTAATAGAAAAATCTTGATTTAAAATATAACAATGAATATAAATAAATGAGCAATGGTAAAAACAATTAGTCAAAATAAAAAGTAAATTTAAGGATGTTTCATGAAGAGGAAAAAAGATAAAGAGAAAAAAGGAAAATGTGTAATATGGTGTATAACTTGTGATATATTATGTTAAATATTTTAAATAACTATTTCTTAAATAAGAATTATATATGCATAATTGAAGATAACGGTTAGGATCATATAATACTTTAAAAATAAAAAATTAACATATAATTTATTAAGTTAATCTTATTTATTAAATTTAATAAATTATAATTCGTGCTACCTTGAATCACAATAAATATAATTAAAATTCTCCTTGTTGGATGGACAAGGAGGATGATAGAATTTTGATGTTTCAAGCTCTTTAAATTTATAATGTCACTTTGCATAAAATATTTTATTTGCAAGAAGGATACAAAATAAATTATCTAAAAAGCAAGACATATTTGAAAAAGCATATAAAATTATAAAAACGAGATCAATGATAAAAAGATTATCAATACTCAAGAAACATTGGAACACCTTTTGCTGATACACTTTATCTACACATCTTTATATAAAAAAGGGGTGGAAGATAGAAGAGGAAGATAAGGTTATAACTAAAATTATTTATGAATGTTTAATATAACACATATATCATAAAAATTTTAATTAAGAGAAAACTTAATACTAAAATATGTGGAAGATAGGAGAGCAAGATGATCACTAGGAACCAAAATTACTTTTGAATGTTAAATACAACATATGTAACCATGAAAATTAATTAAAAGTTAATTAAAAAATAAAATTTATGATAATTTATAGTGTTTTTTTTTATTTTTTTAGAAAAACAAATTAACTTCATTATTTTTAGAAAAGAATGATTCATGAGCAGAATTTTACATTTTTAATTAGAAAATATTTAATTTTACTTAATAATCGTGCTAAGCGATTATATAATGATTGAACTCACGATGTTTGTAATAATGGAACACTAATAAATATGCTCAGAGAACCGGCAAATCATCAAGTCGATGGCCGAGTGGCTCCAAGGCGCGACCTGCTCTGCCTGTTAAGAGGCGGTTCAAATCCCACTTCTGACATTTATTTTATAAAAATATTTATCTTTTTTTTCTAAACTATAACCATATGATTTCTATATACATTTAAATATATATAAGATTTCCGAAACTTGCGATTTTAAATTAATGATAGGTTGAATATATTAAAATCTCTCAATTTCTATAATTTTTATAAAATATTTACCTTCTCACTTCTATATTCTTTATAAAATATTTAATTTTTCCTAAACTATCACCATATGATTTTTATATACATAAAATATATACAAGATTTTTAAAACTTATAATCTTAAACTAAAAATATATTGTACCACAATGATATTTAATCTTGAGGTCTTAAGCATATTATATGAAAAGTTAGAATTGAAAAATTGAAAAATTATCAAAATAATTCTTTTAAAATAAATTTAAAAAAATAAGATAATTAATTAAAACTATAGAAAGTAATTAATATGAACTATCACTATTTATTTAACGTTTTGACGCTATTGTGCAAAAGTATATCATAATACAAAAATCAAACAATGAGGAGGTTGATAATTAGAGAACAAAATGGGCATAATTTTTAAGATTTTTGAAAGGATATTATATCTATTAATGTCAAAATTCATGAATCTGCTTGTTGCTTGACACAAATGTCATGAGCTATCTAGTAGCAATAACATACGCACAAATCGTAAATACTTACTAGTACATTGAGCAGCTTTGCATTTTATTTGTCAGTAAGGTATAAATTGGGCCATAAGAATTAAGTGTGAAATCTTGATCATGCTATTTGAGAAGAGCCGTAAATTGCCGGGCTATCAAATAGTGAAATTCAAGGGAGATATTTCAACTCACATAGTCTAATGGATAAAATTTTTAATGAAAAATACTAAATAGGTAATTGTTCCAAGAAATATATCAAATGGGATAAGGTAATCGGACGTCTCACGTTTTATTTTTTTCTTCGATAACCCCGTCCGTTTAACTCTTTTTTTCTCACCTGTCCCACGCCCGCCACTTTCTCTTCTTCTTCTTTTTCATTTTTGTTTTAGAGCGTGGGGACGCCCAATGCCCCACTTTATTCTTTATTTTTCTTTCTCCTTTCTTGGCTAGGGACACCCAGCGCCCCACCATGCTTCTTTTTCCCTCTTTTAAATGCGGTGTGTCTCGATAATAAATTATATAGTTTCACATAAATATAATTTATAAATTGATAAAGTACAATGTGAGATGATGAAAAATTGAAAAAGAAAATAAAAATAAAAAATATAATTATACATTTTAGTCCTCGTCTAAGACCTGAGCTTTCATAATGAGAACCGGTGTCATAATTAGTTGTTTACGTGGCCTAGTTGATTTTCGAAGAGGAGTTTCCACACGCTCGTATTAGCAGTTGAGAATATGCAAGATGAACGGGATGAAGAAACCTCGTAATGACATATTTATTAAAATTAACGGTAGTAATTATTAAGTACAATTTATGGCAATTTTACTTACATCCCCGTGGAAGCTTAGGAAGGAGCAAATGAGAGTTATGTCTTGGAAAGTTAGGCATTCACTGAGTAAAGCTTGGACGAGACACAAGCCCCTGGTACCGGTATCTCACTGAACAAAGCCAAAGACCATTGTCAGGGAGTCACATACCCAACATATTGAGCTTCCATTGATGTTACGTGCCATCATCAAATGTTAGTAGTAAGACACCTCAGGAGTTGCCATGGATGGGCCGTAATCACCAATGCCGCTGTATTTTCTTTAGCCCAAAAGAAACATTTTCCTCATCAACTAGGTGATGATCTCGCTGGCGTCTACCTCCTTGTCCACAACCCGCCCTTCTAACATGCTCCCTATCTGTTGGGACAACTTGTCGTTCTCGACAAAGGATTCGTACTGCAAAGAGGGTCCACGTACTCATCGGGGTGGTATGTAATCCGGTGCAAAACTCAATCGCGTACTCCAAAATGCAAAGATTCATGGACTCAATAGTTCTGATTCACTCTCCGCCAATTCTCTCCGTATTTGACCTATTTAAATTATTTAGGAACCGGTCATAGCTACCCGGTATGCCTTTCATGTCTTCTAGCCTGGCCAATAAAAATAATTTGATAACATGTAAAAATAAATATTAAAATCACATATAGAAAGTAAAAAATAACGCACCAAAGCCTCATGTTCCAGTTTCAATACTAATGGTTGATATCCTTTTCAACATGTTTTGGATTACCAATAAACATGTGGGAGTGACTACGATAAGCTCATGCAAAGTATTCATGTCTCTAAGGTAAAAATAGATTGAAAATACAAAGTCGGCGATTTTGCCTTTCAATAAATGTATACAAAATATTGTTGAATCTCTTCATTACACAATAACTCTTATCACATTTAAAATGAAAATGATCAAACATAATACACGGTCCAGTATGTGTTGTATGTTACCAATTGTCCGACCACGCGGTCTATAATATGCCATTCCCGATAAATTCCACAAATAAGTGGCACACATGACATCCGTGACTGTCGACCACGACGACACCTCTCCTAAGCAGTTGCATTTATGATATCTTCAAGTATGGCTCCCAAACAACTAAGCAACAAAATAAAGTTAATAATTCATAATTAAATATAACATATAACTTAGTACAATACTCACATACCGCCGCATATGCAAATTATCTGCACATCTCTAATAATTTCAAGTACAATTCGCGCCTCATTTTGGTGATCCTACGCCCCATTCCACTTTACGCAAATGCGTGTATGAGGTTCAATATCGACTGAAATTTTCTCTAACGTGGGCATGATAATGAGGGAATAATACGCTCATGTTCATACCTATTTATTGATATATCTCGTATAAGAACTTTTATCTCAAAAATAAGTATAATGAAATTAAAAAATAATAAAAGAATATACCTCATAAAGAAAGATAAAAATCCACATACATCGTTGGATCTAAGCCACCGATGCACAACATAAAGTATTGTACAAATATGACAATGTTGTTTCTCCCAAGCTTGGAGTGGACATTGCATTCAAGTCACACATGTCAATCAAATAATCTAGAAATATAATTACATAAAGATCATTTGAAAAAAGAGTTCACTGGCACAACTGCAATAAATATGTTAGATATATATATCAAGGGTTTTATTGAAGAACAAGAAAAGAAAGAACTAACTCAAAAGAATCGAGAATTGAATACAATGATCTAGAATAAGGTTTAAGTATATAGGCATAAACTAAAATCTTAATGCTCATAGGACTATGACCACTTAAAATCCTAATGCCCATAGGACTATCTAAAATCCTAATGCTCATAGGGCTACCTAAAACTGTAAGCGCCATCTCGCTAACAATTATATGGGTTTAACATTCCTCAAACTCATAATGCGACAGTACAAGCATTGAGAGTTTGTCACACAAGAAACGAAACCGGTGACGTCGACCGAGCCTCGCAAAAAGCGCGCACCGTGTGGCGCCGGCGGAACAAAAATAAGCGATATACCCCGAAGCCAATGGATGACTTGATTTGTTGAAGTGACAATCAATCTCAATGTACTTTGTCCGCTCATGAAATCAGGAGTTCTTTGCAATTTTCATCGCACTCTTGTTATCACAATGTAGGGGAGTAGGCCGAGAATGTGTGAACCCCCATATCCGCAGAAGCAACAAAATAAAAATCAATGCATGGATCGCAAAGACGGTTACTACCTCATGAAGATCTAGAGATAACATCTTGTTTCTTGTCTTCACATATCAAGAATTCCCAGAACCAACATTGTTTTAGTGGAAAAGACTTACACTTGCGATCGCCATCCCAATCAAGATTATAGGCTCGCAACTCGAGATACATCACAGGGAAACAAGAGGTTCTTAAACCGGTGCCACGAAGATATCTCAAAATACTAAGTACAGTTCTCAAAGGAACTGGAAGTAGGAGTAGTAACAAACTCAAGCACAACGTGGAATCGCATGAGCTATATCCTGGTAGTAACGGTAAGATACAATTGTTACTCAAGCAACAAATCCGATAAAGACTCTCGGGACTCGTTAATATAACACCATCACTAGAGAGTACCGGCATCGTTTCAAGTGGAGTATCTGGGCAAATTTATTGTCGAAAGGCGCGCCTGCTGGAAACAAGTCGATATATACTTAGTCCGGAAAGAGAGAACATATCCTTTCTTAGACCGAGCCACCTCAATACCCAAAAATAACGTAGCAGCCCCAAGTCCTTCATGGCAAACCCATTAGCCAAATCATGCTTCAATGACTCAATACCATCATGATCATCACCAGCTATAACCATATCATCTACATATAAGGACAAAAGGATTCGTCTGCACTCGTACTTCTAACAAACAACGCCGAATCATGGTTAATGGGACAAAGCCAAGGGAAGTGCAAATCATTAGTGGTGAATTTCTCAAACCAAGCACGAGGCTTGCCGAGACCATGTATTTTCTTGCCGAATAAACTTCACCTGGCCGGTGATCAATACCTCGGGTGGAGTGAGTCATATACACTCTCATGGAGATCACCATTCGAAAGCACTTCTGACATCCATTTGAAATATCTTCCACTGCCGAACTGACAACCGCAATCATAGGTAAGTAATGTCATTACTCCTTTGTCACCGGGGCAAAGGTCTCCTCAGAGTCCATACCATATTTTTTTGAGCAATTTTGCCACAAGTTCAGCCTTGTATCGCTCAAATCGCATCTATATCGTGCTTTGTTTTTATCTTATACACCCATCGATGCCCAATCGTATGTTTACCGTGGGAGGGTAACCAACCTACGTGGGTGTGTCCTGGATGCAAGAGCAAACAGTTCCTCCGCCATAGCATTCTGCGCAAAGAGGATCATGACACAGCCCTCTATAGACCTGCTCCTACAATTGATGTATGTTTGCAATAAAGGAAGCAAATGGGGGCGAGCAGACAAGCAAAATCGTAGTCTCTGGTGGACTTACTCGACGAGTAGACCTCCCTCGAGGTGGTGGACTCAATCTCAAAAAGTGGCCGAAGCACTGTCAGTGGCACATTGGAGTGGCACGGTCAATCCGAAACTAGAGCCTCTCGTGTCAATGCCAAATGGATCAATACTAAGATCCGACTTAGTAACATCATGGGATTTAGCCGGAATTGAATAGAAAGGAATATGCTCCAAAATAAGGATATGCCTTGAAACATATAATTTCTGACGTGTGATCATAGCAACGATAACCTTCGTCCAACACCATACCCCAAAACACACACATATAGCTGATTTTGGCTCCAAATTTGTTTTCAACATGAGGACGAAGGACAAAATAAGGCACATCCAAAAAACACGTAAGCAGTAGTAATTCTGCATGTGACCATATAATTTAAACTGAGACATCCCGTTCAACAGGAATACGATTGATCACATACAAGCAGCTTAGGACTCAAGCCCCAAAAAATTACTAGGAACCTCTGCATATAATAGTGTGCGAGCGTTGTTGTCTCAACAATATGACGGTGTTTCTTTCTACAACACCGTTCGCCGGGAGCATTCGTACATGACCGGTGTACTTGGCATCATCGTGAGGCAAGCACCGAGTGAAATCATGGGAGGTATATTCACCCCCTAAGTCACACCTCGAAACACTTTATCACACCGAATGTTGCGTTTAAACAAGGGCTCTAAAATTGTGTAAATGCTGTAAAGAAGTCGACTCAAGGCTTCATAAGATAAACCATGTATACCGAGTATAGTCATCTACAAACGAAACATAATAATTCGAACCACCCTTAGTGGATACCGGGGTGATGGTCCCATACACGAATGAATAATGTCAAAAGGAGCAACCTGACAAGACATACTTTTATTAAAAGGTAAGGTGCAAAATTTTGCCAGTTTTTACAAAACTACCACAATCAAATATCAAGTGCTTAAATGACCTAAAGCACCAAGTAGAGGCTAAAAACGTAAACGTGACACCGATACATGTCCCAAGCGAATGCCAAAGATAAAACTCATGACGCATAATGGACTCAAACGAAAAGAAGACAAATCAATGCCGGGAGGCTGCAAATGCTGGGTACACTCGAGACTCTCCAGACATGAGTTCCCCCAACCTACTAGCCAATCCCAATCACCTTCGAGTGTGTTGGTTCTCGTACAACACAAACAGAGTCGAAAAGAATACCCAATGACCAATAAATAATAACCACCTACCAAGCAAGATTGAAAGCAAGTTCAGAATATAATAGACATCGTATTTAACAATGTGAGAGGTAACAATGTAACCGACACCTCGATCGGGCATAGATGTAGCACTGTAGACATAATGTAGAGTGTGAAATGGGTGACAAGGGAACCAAAAGATGACATACAATGTGACATATGATGGGTCGCACTGTAATCCGGTAATCCATAAGTGATGGGGGAATACCGATGTCCGGGAGGAAGCCGGCCTACTACTGACGCCAACATGGCGCAGGGATTGGGATGCCAAAACCTGCTCAACCGTTCAACACCCGAGGATCCAACGCCGGGTGAGGCACACCGTTAGGACTCAAGATCTATTGGATGGTGCAGCGTAGCGAACCGTGGAGGAGTACCAAAGGAGTGTGGTTGTCCATTCTTCCTGTTGCCGACCAAACTTAGCCTTGTTGAGTAACAACGACACCGAGCCTTCCAATGATTTTCCGCTTGCAAAATGCACACTCATCAAACGCAACTTGAGATCGCATTGGGATTGGGAGTCTGAGGCTGAGAACGCTTGCGTGTCCGGATCGATCCGTGAAGCAACAAACACAGCAAGAGTAGGTGTTTTTGACCCTTATCCAATTGAGACTTGATACGAGTCTCTTTCCCCGCACCGGGCTCATGGACAACCGACCAACTGCGGGGAGGGGGAGATCGTGGCGAAGGATTGTTCCACGCAATCCTTCAAAAATCAAAACGTAATGCCATCAAAAATTGAACCAAACGGTGCTCTTCCCTCCTAGCAATATACGGCAAGTAAAAACCTTTCTCAATTCTCAAGGATTCGGGTAAGGGCCAATTAATCCCCACAAATCGACATAGCGCATAGGAAATCTTGAATGCTCATAGCATTCTGCCAAGAGCAATTTTAATATTCTGGATTTAAATTGGTACTGCTTGGCTTAAATTAGACCGAGTGCAAGCGCCTCCAAGTGATCCTGCATTTTTGTGTGTGTTATATTTAGCCAATTGCATACCAATTGACTCGAGTTACCGAGTTGTTAATCCAAGTGATAACCTTGGAGTTAGCAGTTTCATAAATCCAACGATAATACAAAGTCCTCACCTTCTCATCCTTTTAGGCCTGGATTTAACCCCACTAACATAGCCCCTAATATGTTTTTGCCACGAAGAAAATTCTTCATGACATAACCCAATACGCATAATTTTTGCCATCTAATTAAGTGTTAATGGATTGGAGAGAATCATCCTTTCCAGCCATATTGACAAAAGCATAGTGAATACAACAAGATAAGCAACCCCAAAACAACGATAAGAACAAAATACCCTAGTCAAAAACCAACAACGGGCGGCCCAAATCAAACCAAACCAACAACGACAATCAGACAACGCCGGTCCAAAGCAACCAAACCAATAACGAATTAGCTGAAGCATCAAACACAAGGAGAACATTAACTCGAAAATTGGTGATTATTGGGCAAGTAGGAAGAATCGATTATTTTGGCTCGATAATTACAAGTTGATATATAACAAGGGTTTTATTGAAGAACAAGAAAAGAAAGAATCAAAAAAGGCTAACTGAGAATTGAATACAAATGATCTATAGAATGGGAAGGAGGTTTATATATAGGCATACCTGAAAATCCAATATGCCCTAGACTATAATTCTAAACCCAATAGCCCATAGGACTATCTAAAATCCTAATGCTCATTGGACTACCTAAACCCTAAGGCCCATCTCCTAACAATTGAGTATGGGCTAACAAAAATATAGTCTAAATCTTTTTGGACCTCTTCCTCATCCGAATTATCGTTAATATCATCAAGATGATTAATATATTGTACTAATTTAGAGACAAATATTCGGCTCACACCAAAGAAAATAATCTATAATAATTTACCAAACCGGTAAGCTCGTGGATGATTTCCTGCCATCTATAAGAGATATCACTCTACACCGTTTGTAATATTGGATCTCCATCTACAACCAAGCCAAACATTACCTTTCAATGTCATGCTGCCATTCATAAGATGATTCTCCTACCATCTTATAAGAGATATCGACTTAAAACTCAAGCTTTCATATTTTCATCGATATCTAATATTGTCATTTATTGGGTCTCAACTTCTTGAGCTTACTACTTGAAAAATATAGTGATATTAGGCTACGATAAAAATGATTTAATAAAGTTGTTTGTCTCTCTTTATTTACTTTCTTCCCATTTGTCATTGACCTTGATTCATCATTCATTTGTTTTGATTATTATTTATTGAGGAATATTTTTATTGCCATGGATGGGCCAGAATCACCAATGCCAGTTGCATTTTCTTTAGCTCCAGCAAAAACATTTTCCTCATCAACTAGGTGATGATCTGCTTGGCGTCTACCTCCTTGTCCACAACCCGCCCTTCTAGCACGATGCTCCCTATCTGTTGGGACAACTTGTCGTTCTCGACAGTGATTCTGTACTACAGGAGGGTCCACGTACTCATTGGGTGGTATGTAATCTGGTGCAAAACTCAATCGCGTACCCAAAAATGCAGCATTCATGGACTCAATAGAAATTTGGATTCACTCCTCCGCCAATTCTCTCTCTGTATTTGACCTATTTAAATTATTTAGAACCGTCATAGCCACCCGGTGTTGCCTTTCATGTCTTCTAGCCTACAATAAAAATAGATATTAACTACATGTAAAAATAAATATTAAAATCACATATAGAAAGTAAAAAAAAATAACGCACCAAAGCCTCATGTCTGCCCGCCAATGGTTGATATCCTCTTTCAACAACATGTTTTGGATTACCAATAAACATGTGGGAGTGACGATGATACCATGCAAAGTATTCATGTTCTAAGGTAGTAAAAATAGATTGAAAAATACAAAGTCGGCGATTTTGCCTTTCAATAAACATGGCGTCAAAATATTGTTGAATCTCTTCTGTTACACAATAACTCTTATCACGTTTAAAATGAAAATGATCAAACATAATACACGGTCCAGGTATGTGTTGTATACTACCGAATTGTCTGACCACGCGGTCTATAATATGCCATTCCCGATAAATTCCACAAATAAGTGGCACACATGACATCCAGACGGGTCAACCACGTCGACACCACTCCGGCAGTGCATTTATGATATCTTCAGTATATGGCTCCCAAACAAACTAAGCAAAAGAAAAATAGAGTTAATAAATCATAATTAAATATAACATATAACTTAGTACAATACTCACATACCTGCCGCATATGTAAATTATCTAAAACATCTCTAATAATTTCAAGTACATTTCGCGCCTCATTTTGGTGGATCCTACGCCTCATTCCACTTACGTGCAAGTGCGGTATGAGGTTCAAGCATGATCAAATTTTCTCTAACGGGGCAAGGTGAAGGCTGTAGTGGAATAATACGCTCCCATGTTCATACCTATTTATTGATATATCTGTATAAGAACTTTATCTCAAAAATAAGTATAATTGAAATTTTAAAAATAATAAAAGAATATACCTGTAGCAAAGATAGAAATCCACATACATCGCTGACTAAAGTAATTGATGCACAACATAAAGTATTGTACAAATATGACAATGTTGTTGCTCCCCAAGCTTGAGTGGACATTGCATTCAAGTCACACATGTCAATCAAATAATTTAAATATAATTTACATAAAGTCTTATCAGGAAAAATAGTTCCACTACACAACCACAATAAATATAGTCTAAATCTTTTTTGGACCTCGTCCTCATCCGAATTATCGTTAATATCATCAAGATGATTAATATATTGTACTAATTTAGAGACAAATATTCAGCTCACACCAGCAAAACAATCTATAATAATTTACCAACCGGTAAGCTCGTGGATGATTTCCTGCCATCTTATAAGAGATATCACTCTTACACTGTTTTGTAATATTGGATCTCCATCTAAAACCAAGCCAAACATTACTTCAATGTCTTGAAGCGTAATAGTGGTCTCGCTAGTGCGTAAATGAAAAGTATGAGTCTCTGGACGCCACCTTTCAATTAAAGCCGAAATCATTCTAAAATCATATGGAACGAAACCAACGTCAATAATTCCATTAAATCCACACATTTCACAGTAATTAAGAATGCGTGGGTATAACGGATTATGCCTCAAATATTACCAAAATTCATTATTTGTGCATCTTGCGTGCAAACACACATCCTCTCCATGTAGCATTCTATTTCATATAGCCTTTGAACGATGTTTTACTTGTAAGGTCAAAACATCATATACCTCTGGAACAAGATGTACAACTATGTGTTGGGGTTCCATAACTGCGTATAAAATAACAATATTAAAGTTAAATAATCTACCATTAAAATTTCATAAAATTAAATTTCACATATTAAATTTATAATCTACCTCAATTTAAAATTCACAATAATGTGATCAATAATATATCTCAAACTAGTAAAATAATTTTTTCTGCTATGTTCTAACACAAGAAGAGAGAAAATAAGTGTGAGTAAAAATTGATGGGACAGTACGGATATTCCACGCGACTGATAAAAAATATTGATGGGACGATATGCAAAAGAAAATGTTCAGATAAAAATACTGATGGAACGAGACGGAAAAAAAATTCAGGTCGATGGTGTGACTGATGGGACGAGGCAGAAAAGAAAACTTTAGCTCAGTCGCGTGACCTCCTGTGATCAATACTCTAAAATTGTAAACAAGCTATTAGTGTGATATACAAAGTAATAAACGAATAAAGTATAGAGGTAAAAATATGACATTGAAAAAGGTTATTGTATACATACTTCACATTTATTGAAAGCTTAGCATGTCAAGTTACCAACTAGAAGGGAATATATTGCTGCCAAAATGTTGGACATGAAAAAGATTGATATGAATTAGTATCTGATCCATTTTCAAGTGACATCACTACTTGAAAATGATTTTATATGTGTATGTGTGTGTCTTTATATTTTACTTTCTTTTATTTCTATGTCTTTATTTTCGACAATTTGCATGAAAATGATTAAACAATGAACATATTAGATTTTCGGAATTTCTCTCATTTAGGAATGATTTCAATATATTTTTATTTTTTGAATTGAAGAAAGATAAAATAATTTATTAAATAGATTAATATATAAAAAAATGGCAAAAATAATAATAAAAATTATAATTTGAGAAAAAAAACATGATCCTTTAACTTTATTTCAATACATAAAACATTAAATACATACATATTAATCACGAGGTCATCTAGGACATCGTATTTTTGTGTGACCTATTTCTCTACAGATGCTGCACTTTCTGACCATGCGAGCAGGAGCAATATCCATGTCATTCCTAATTCGGCTACGCCTTTGCACCTCTGTTAATTTCATATATTTTGTGTTTGCAACTAAATTAAATGGGGTTGGTGGCCGATACGCCTCATCATCTAGCGGAAAAAAAATTTCGCAATACATTTTTTTGTAGTACATCGTACTATAGTACTTGCTAACATATGCTTTAGGTTCGATGCCCCGAATGCCACAAAATTTAATAGCATGTGAACATGGCATATGATAGTTTTTCCATTTTCCACAAGTACATTTCTTTCCTTCAGCGCTAACATTTTGGATATTTTCCCCTTTGCCATTTTTCTCAAAAGTACTAATCTCAAAAATACCATCCCCGGTATTATAAGTCATCATGTTAGTATGCAATTGAGCTCTTTCCAATTATCTAGAATTTTTTTTTTCAACTTCAAGCAGCCAGGATTTTTGATTTTCTACCAACGCAGAAGCAAGGTTGTTTCTCTCAACAAAACGATCGACAAGGGTTTTAAACGTCAATCGAAATCATCGCAGTCACCAAAGACCACGAGCTTTATTTAATAAACCATTGTATGACTTTGATACATTAGTTTTCATAGCACCCCATCTATGACCATCATCCTTATACAATGTCTATTTATCAAACTCATGATCATTTAACCATTTATGCGCTTCTGGGCACATTGTTTCAATTTGTTGCATCCTATGTTTGAACTTCTTTTTCTGATGCTCAGTGGCATCCATTCATATTAGGCATCCATTCATATTAGGTTCTCCAATTGGCAATTTAGGAACTTTTTGTTAAAGTTGCTTTTCAAATATCGGATATAAAACCTATGATATGTGGCAGGTGGCCTCAACCAATCACGAGACTGGATACATTGCAATATTCCTTGGTAGCCAAAATTAGGCCAATTACTTGTCTACACAAACAATATGTCTCCACAATAACTTCAAAAACCATGACCATGACTCATAACTTTCACAGGTGACAATAGCATATGCGAGTGGAAATATTATTATTAGCATCGATCCCAATGGCGATTAATAATTTCAATTCGTAAAGACCATAAAGATGAGTGTCATCTATTGATATGACCGGCCTGCAACTTTTGAAACCACCGATGTTTGATTTAAAGGCCCAAAAAAATTTGAATATGTATTCGCCCTGAAGTGTGGTAGAATCGTGCTCCCACTTTACAACAATCCCCGGATTCGAAAATTAAAGGGCATCCATGAATCGGGGCAATGCCTTAAAAGACCCTTCAAAATCTCCATAAATAATTTGAAATGCCTATTTTCTACCTTTCTGCGCTTTTCAGTAGCTGGGAGTATACTGGTGCTTCTGTTTGATAATTTTGCGAACTAAAGCAATAATCAAGTCAGCATTCTCCATAACATATGGTATCAGTGTTATTGCAATCAAACTGTTGTTCATATTAAAATGATCCTCCTTATAGTCATCCGTCTAACATGTCTGTTTCTCAATTATTTTGCCTGCCATCCACATGCCACTGGAAATCTATCTAAATCGAATCATCCAATCACATCGAAATGAATGCAACCTGCATATAACCTCCCAACTCTTACTTTTTGATTGTTCAACAATAAACTCCTTCTTATTGGAAATACTATAATGTCTCACTGCAAATTTCATTTCCTTTTTATCTTGAAATAACATACCTAAGTGAATATATAATAAAGCATTAAATATGGATTAGCATATTCAAATTGGTTATTCAACAATATTAAATTAAAGGGAAAAAAATAAACCTGACTTGATAACTTTAGGTTTTTGGAAATCTCAAAATGCAGTTCGAACAGGACCATTATCTCGCATGCGCGCAAAGTCTTCAACACTTTCTTCAGTGGAGACCAAATATGGAATAGCAATAGAATGATAATTGATGTTTTGATCACCATGATCTTCACCCTCCATATTCACAACATCTTCATTGTCAAACAAATGATCATCCTCTATCAAACAATGGTCTGAATGTGTATCACTATCTGATATATCTTGTTGAACAATGACTAAGTCGTTGTTGTTGATAATTTCTGCCAGCTGAGTCAAAATTTCAACAGCATCATTACATCTACAAATTTTAAAAGATAAATATGAAAAGTTGAAAATGATAAATAAATATAACATATGTAACATAACTTCGAGAAATACAAAAATTTTACATTTACCTACCAGTTGATTGAGATGAACAAGAAACTTATTGAATGATATTGTTGTCTCTTCCAAAATTAACTTCACATGGCTGTGCTGGTTGATCAGTGCTCAAATAATAACTTCTCATGTATGCAACTACAGAACTAGGTCCACCCACCTCACAATTGCGCATATTCCAGTCATAGTTATTGTAAGGCATTTGACCCACAATGTTGATTCAATACCTGTGTTAGATATGCCATTTTGTGGTCTACCGAATCCTATCATTGTTTTTGTTGCATTATCATTATCATTAATTTCTGAAATGACGGGACTACGTTCAACAACAGCATACGTGTCAAGAGTCGTTATACTGATGTGATTACGGAAGATATCAGGACTTCGAAGAAATAAAGACAATAAGTCATCGTTACTAATAAGTGTTTCACCGTACATCGGTAATCCGTTAGCGGTAAAATACATTAAATATCGGCCAATGATAACGACTACATCCTCAGGATCAGTTATAGAAATCGTGTTCCTAAATATGCGTTGTAAATGCTCATATTTAAGGATTGCGGAAACTTTTGACCCACCATAGGATGTCGACTATATCGTATTGAACCGCTTTCGTGCACAACTTCTCCGCCCCAATATAAATTAACTTTTACAAAGATTTCAGCCATTTGAAGTAAGATTATATGATTAAAAAAAGCTCACGAACAGAAACGAAATATGTAACTCAAATATTTAAGGATTTATTCATTTAAAATATTTATAAGTGACTTACAAAAATATAGTCGTGAAAAACGTGTGTAGAAAACTTTTAAATTTCATGATTTGATAAGACGATGTAAAATTTGGTGGAATATATATTTTTGACGTGGTGTGAAAAGTTATTTTTGATGAATTTGATGGGAAAATGTAAAAATTCTACAAATTGACTGCAAAATTTCACGAAATACAATCTGAAAAAAGATTTTGGGTTGTAAAAATTCTTCATTTGGGTCGTGCCTTTTCAAGCGACTACGGAATTAAAAAAAAAGAGCCTATTCCTCTGTCTCTCACATGGGTTTCAAAATTTAAAAAAGAGAGAAAAATAAAAAGAATAGAAGATGGGGCACTGGGCGTCCCACGATCAAGAAAAAAAAAAAGAAGAGAGAAGGGTGGGGCGCTGGGCGTCCCATGATCAAGGAGAAGAAAGAAAAAAAAGAATAAGGTGGGGCGCTGGGCATCTCATGCTCGAAAACAAAAATGAAAAAAAAAACAGAAAGTGGGCGCTGGGCTTTCCACGCTCTAAAACAAGAAATGGAAAAGAAAAAGAGAAAGTGGGCACTGGGCGTGGGACAAGAATTGAAAAAGAAAAAGAAGAGAAAGTGGGCGTTGGACGTCGCACGCTTTAGAACAAAGAATGAAAAAAAGAAGAGGTGGGGCGCTACGCTTACCACGACCAAAAATAAGGAAAAAAAAGGAGTTAAACGGACAGGGGTTAACGGAGAAAAGATGGAGCGTGAGGCGTCCAACACCTTACCCCCTTTGGTATATTTCATTAAAACTTTTACCCATTAGACTCCAAACTCATTCCTACTAATTGTGTTTACACTAAATTATATAAATTTATCATAATTAAGTGATTTAATGAGGTGAGAATGAATATTAATTAATCATGCACTTGATGTAAATATCGAGTGGGTGAAATTTTTTTCATTAATTAACCATGATTATATGTTAAAAGTGTATATACACGCACATGTCAGGTATACGTTCACTTGTAAACATCGAATACAAATAATTTTTTTGATCAAAACTGAATAAATTAGGTAAAGTTTGGATGGAAAAACAAATCAACTCAAAAGTACACCATGATTCATCTGCTTAATTAAAACTTACTCAGATGTTGATGGACTGAGTAACGTATCATAT
>JACEIK010000930.1:74702-98745 GCA_018107945.1 Datura stramonium
ATATATATGAGTGGGGACTTCATTTATTGTGAGGGTACATGGATTATGTTTACTTTTACCATTGGTCTGTGTGAAAAACATTGGTGATGACTTGATTGCCTGTTGATAGCTAGATGACATGTCTTAATCTCTATTTATCATGTTTTCTGGTTATTTGTAGTACATTAGATAATGCTAGTTCATGGAGAAAGGGTCAGAAGTTGTTGTATGTATAGTGAAAATTTTGTTTAAATGTTGGCTGTAGTATCCTAAGTTTATTTTCTAGTTGAGCGTCGTGTTTTAGATTTTCTTTTCTTTGCCTGAGGACATTCAAAAGTCTTAAGTTGAGGGTGTTGATGTGTTGTGAATTTACAGCACTTTCGACGCTCAAAACTAAAGAAAATAGCATGGACTTAGGTATGTTTATATGGATATGAGGTACTTTTCTTATGTTTTCAGGTAAACTTAGGTGTTGGAGAATGATTGTGCAAAAGGAGTTTAAAAGAGCAGTAAATGAGCCAAAATGACAGTCTTAGTACAAGTCGTACATTGATGTACGAGTCGTACTAAGACTCGTGAAAATATTCAGAATGATGAGTTGAGAAAGATGCAACCCACGACTCACAGTACAAGTCGTATGATCATGATACGAGCTGTAACTTCAAGTCGTGGAAATGTTCAGAGAAATTGCACAGAGGCTGACTCTGGGTACGGATAGCTAAGTACGAGTCGTGAAGGCAAAGTACAAGTCATACCAACACACTCGTGACAAACTTCATAGAAATTCTAAGTCTCAAGATTCAAACCACGGAAGCAAGGTACGACTCGTAGGAAGTTGGTACAAGTCGTACCAAGGCTCAACACTTAGCTGGATTTCAGCAAGCTAAAGACCTACATACAGTAGGTACAACCCGTACAAGCCTGCTATGGGTCGTTGGATTGGTCGTGGCTCGAGCGGCAGCAGATATGGAAGTTTACCCTATTAGCTTAGGAAAATAATTTTTATATCTGTATAAATACGTTTTATGTTTTATTTTCATTAGAGAAGATCAGATTTCGTTAGACATTGTTAGTTTTTGTTAGACAATCACGAGAGAACATGCAATTGAGTTGATTAATTTGTGATCGACCTTTTCTTGATTTTCTTCTTGATTTTGTGAATTGTTCTTGATAATTTCCAAATTTAATCAACGAAGTTTTTCTCTCTTCTACGATTGTAAGTATTGATTTATGTATTTAATCATGAATGCGAATCACAATCTTGAAACTATGAGAGGCTAAAACCTCCATAGCTAGGGTTGTGGGAAACATGGTGGATTAACGAGCTAGGGTTGCACAAAAGTGATTCAAAATCAATGCAAAACACTTGTATTGTATTCTCTTCATGCTTTAACATTTCTTAACGGTGTACAACATTAGGACTTGCCCCAATTCTTTACTTGCTTGAGCCTAGAGAGGTAGAGATTGGGAAAAAAGAATTACAACAAAGCCTTGGTCTTGATGATCATTGTATTAACTTGAGCTGTGGTCGTAGGATAGTTATATTTGGGACAAATTGATAATGGTTTGTTTGCAATCGCTCATGAGACTTGACCCGGTGATTGAGTATAGTCATCCAATAGGGATGAACCAGTTGTTTGGATGAACCCTAGTTACCAGTCCTACAAGTAAAGCATTGGAATTGATCACTTGTGTATACCCGAAGCAGTTATGAGCCCATGGGGAACACAAACCCTAGTTAGTTTTAATTCTTGATTTTACAACACAATTTTAATCATCGTTTTTAGTTATTATTCTCTTTGAACCCCCCATTTTAGAGTAACTACCTACAAAGTTCACTTACCGACAGTAGTCTAGCTCTTCCATATTCCCTGTAGGATCGACCCCAACCTCTAGTTGGGTTCTTTATTCACAACGTCTGCTTCATACTTCGGTAGGGGGTATGTTTTGAGCGTTCTCAACCTTCATCATATAACACTGCTTCCTTGGCCTCTCCCAGCAGGACTTTATTCCAGATTTTACCCAGTTTTTCATCTTCAAATTGTCTGGTTTTGATTTCCTCTAACAGCAAGGATTTAGCCTCCAAGTTGGCTAACACTCCACTAGTTTTGGTCAGCGACAATCTCACTAAGTTGTTTGCCAAGGTCTGGACTTCCCTACCCATGGTCGTTCAGTAGCCTCCAAGCAAGCCAGACTGCCCATGCTCACCGTCTTTCTGCTCAATGCGTCTGCCACCACATTGGCCTTCCCTGGGTGTTACAAAATGATGATGTCATAATCCTTGAGCAACTCCATCCACCTCCTCTGCCTCAAATTGAGATCTTTCTGGGAGAATACATATTGTAAGCTGTGATGATCCGTGAACACCTCACACCGAGCTCCATACAGATGGTGCCTCCAAATTTTCAGTGCGAACACCACCACTACTAGCTCCAAATCGTGTGCGGGGTAGTTCTTTTCATGCACCTTCATCTATCTCGGGGAATACGCAATAACATGTCCTTCCTGCATCAACACAGCACCCAATCCAGACCATGAGGCATCACAAAACATAACAAAATATTTACCTTCTACAGGTAACACCAAAACAGGTGATGTGGTCAGTAGAGTCTTGAGTTTCTAAAAACTCGCTTCATATTCCTCTAAGCACTGGAAGGGCACATCCTTTTATGTCAACTTGGTCAATTCTGAAGCGATGGAGGTGAATCCCTTCACGAACCGACGGTAGTAACTGGCCAGCTGACAAAACTCCGAATTTCTATCACGTTAGTTGGCCTTGCGCAGCTCCTGACTGCCTCCACCTTCTGTGGATCAACTCAGATTCCCTTCTTGGAAACCACATGCCCCAGAAAGGACACTAATTCAAACCAAAACTCGCACTTGGTGAATTTAGCATATAGTTGCTTCTCTTTCAACAATCCCAGCACAATCCTTAAATGATTTTCATGCTCCTGCTTGGTCTTAGAATACACCAAGATATCATCAATAAACAAAATAATAAAGGAATCTAGATAGGGTTTGAAAATACCGTTCATCGGGCTCATGAACGCGGTCGGAGCATTAGTGAGTCCGAATGAAATGACCAGAAACTCATAATGCCCGTACCTGGTCCGAAAGGCTGTCTTGGGAATATCTTCAGCCTAAATTTTCAATTGGTGATACCTTGACCTCAAATCAATCTTTGAAAATACAGCCACTTCCTGTAACTGGTCAAACAGGTCATCTATCCAAGGAAGAGGGTACTTATTCCGAATAGTTACCTTGTTCAACTGGCAATAGTCGATGCACATCCGCATGCTACCATCCTTTTTCTTTACAAACAGAATCGGGGCACCCCATGGTGATACACTCGGTCTAATAAATCCTTTACTAAGTAACTCCTGCAACTGCTCCTTGAGCTCTCTCAACTCAGCAGGTGCCATTCAGCATGGAGGAATAGAAATGGGTCTGGTTCCTGGATCCAAGTCTATTCAAAAATCTATGTCACGGTCCGACGGCATACCAGGCAAATTTGCAGGGAACACCTCTAAGAATTCACAAACAATCGGGACCAACTCTATGGAAGGGCACTCTAAACTAGTGTCCCGAACATGCGCTAAGCACGCTGAACAACCCTGCTCTATCAACATACGAGCACGAATATAAGAAATAAGTTTCTTAGGAGTAGGGTTATAATTCCCTTTCAACTCCAACCTAGACGACCCTGGACCCGATATAGTGATAGTCTTAGCATAGCAATCCAGAATGGCATGGAAAGGGGATTACCGGCTCATTCCCAAAATCACATCAAAATCAAGCATGTCTAAGATCACCAAGTCTACCAGAGTGTCATATCCCATGAAATCAACAATTCAATTACGAACAACCCTATCTACTAACACAGAATCCCCAACAAGAGTAGATACACGGATATGAGTATTATGCACATCATACACAAGATCCAAACCTAAAGCAAAGTAAGCAGACACATAAAAAATATAGAGCCTAGGTCGAACAAAGCCATAGCCACTCGGTCACAGACAAAAACAATACCTGTAATGACGGCGACTGAAGCCTCGGCCTCTAGTCTACCAGGAAAAACATAGAAGTGGGTCTGGTTTCCGACCTGAGAACCGCCCCAGTTGGGATGTTCCACCTCTCTACCTGCCTGGGTGCCACCCCTACCTACCTGAGCACATCCTTTGCCCTACTGAACGCCACCTCTAGAAGCTGGTTGACCACCTCGTTCCATTTGTGGATGATCTGAACTGAAAGTACCGCCTCCCCTCTCGACCGGGGTCGGAGCTCGAGGAGCTGGGTGAGGAACAACCTGCCCGCCCTGTCCGAACCTGGGGCACCATCTGTGGATGTGGCCATACTCACCACACACATAACAAACCTTCTTAGTAACTGGTCTCTGAGCTGGAACAGAAGAAATAGGGCAAGCCCCAAAATCATAACGAACCATCTGGGTACCCCCAACTACACCTGACATTCGTGGAGTTGTCCATGGTGGACCTTCAGCCGACACCTGCAAGGCAGACTGAATAAGGCACCCAGAAAAACCCTATGGTGCTGGAGCCTTCCTATAAGAACCACAGAAAGAGCCAACTCTCCGAGCCTTCTTCTCGGCATTTCTAGCATACCCCTCCTACCTCACCCCTTCAACCGACTTCACGTACTTTACCACTTCTTGGAAAGTCCTACCCGAAGAGACCATCTACGGAGCTGGTACTTGGAAACCCATATTTAGGCCTTTAACAAACCGCCTGATCCTCTCCTCCTATGTGGGCAATAAGGGTAGAGCATATATGGACAAGGAGTGAAACTGGGCCTCGCATGCAGCAACTAATGAGCTTCCCTGCTCAATGGTAGTGAACTCATCCCGCCTCCTATCCCTCAGAGTGCGGGAAACATATTTCTCCAGGAATATGGAGTAGAATTGGGTCCATGACAACGGTGGTGATCCTGCTGGTCTGCACTCCACGAAAGCCCTCCACCAAAACTTTGCATCACCCATCAGCTGGAAGATGACAAACTCAACACCATACTTCTCCACCACTCCCATCTTATGGAGCCTTTCGTGGCAATCAATGATAAATTCATAGGAATCCTCCGCCTATGTGTCGTAGAAGGTGGGAGGCTTCATCTTGGTGAACCTCCAAAATAAGTCGTGCTCTTCCTCTGTCATTACCGGTCCTGCCACCGACCTCGTAAACATCATCGCCTCCCATATGTTATTAATCCACGGGGCCACAGCAGTTGTATGCTGAATTCCTGACTGATGTCCCGCTAGAGTTGTTGGTGTTGCCCTGGTGCCCATAAGGTTGCTCAGAAGGTTGAGGACCTGATCTAGGACCTCTGAGGATGCTGGCGCGACAGGAGCTTCTCCATGCGTCGGGACCTTGACCTCAACAACCACCCACTCCCGCATTGTTGGTGGCACGGGAGATGCAGAACTCTCCCAAATTGGAGAAGGAACATGAGCCCCTCCTCTAGCCGCAGCGGGGCTCCGGCCACGAGCTCTGCCCATTCCCCTACCATGAACTGGGGCCGCCACTGCTGGCTCGATCTACGTTTCTGTCACCGTTTGCACGTGTTCTCACCATCTGAGAAGGAAAGAAGAAAAGTTATTAGATACCATTTTGGATCACAAGATACCAACTGGAATCAAATAATCACATGAAAGAAAAAAAGGAGAGAGTTTTCCTAAAGTCTGCAGCCTTTCGAAGATAAGTTATGGACGTCTCCACACTGATCCATGAGATTTTACTAGACCCTTCTTAGTGCAATGAGATAAATGAACCTAAAGCTCTAATACCAACTTTGTCATGACCCAAATGGCCATGATTGGCATCCACATTCATCCCCCCAGTGGGCGAACCAACAATTCCCAAACATTAGCCCGAAATGGAATAATCATAAACAAGTAAAACGTATAATAGAACAAATGAATCGCCGAACGAATAGATTCTTCCAAAAACAAACAAAACGATACTCCTAAGACCTAATTTTCATTGCACCTCAACGTCTAACTAGATTCTAGAATGTTTAACCAAAGACAACATAAAAGAAAGCCGCAATGTCTAGATGAAGGACATCTTCTAGAGGGAAGTGAATCAGCTCAGCTTGCACCGCTCACCTATGGAATAAACTGTTGCAACTAAAGGTGTGGACAAGAGGAGCTTCCTGGATCAAATGCTGCTCTCAGAAAAGAAGTGCAGGGGTAGGGTTAGTACAAAACAAGGTACTGATAGGCATCATCGGCCGACCCGAAATAATAAAAATATGCATAGTAATAATAATACAAGACCAGTCTTCAACATAAAAAGAACCTACAGAACATTTCCTACACAAAAGCTCCACTCAGGGAAACAGCCAGCCTACTCACTAGATTGGGCCATTCGCTGCAGCGGTACTGCCTTAGGCAGTAGCTCGACTATGCTGCACTTTCCCAGTTCTTCAGCTTGACAGCTTCATTAATCACATAATACACCAATATCTCTCAGATAAGAACATTTAAGAACAACAATTAACACCATCAAGAATCACTCACGAGTTCAACAGGAAATACAGCAGAAACCACTCATAAGTTCTGACATTGTGACAAGTCACACTTAGAACTAGAGACATGCTCTTCAATATTCAAAATCACATAAGATAACTATAATTGACACAACATCTCAGCACATTTTTCATACACTTCGTTTGCATATAAGTACAACACCACATAAGTAACGTGCATAATATGAAAACCAAAGATAACATGGTGGGCACACGCCTCCGTCACCTCATCATAACTACTCAATCACATAATCAACGTACACACATGCCAGAGGGTCTTATTTCTACCCTTACAGTCATGACTTGTAGGGGACTCTAGAAATCCATGTACCGTATCGTCGCGGTACCCGCTCCCACTCATATGCTCGTTCGGATGCTCCCCTCGGATACGAGCCACTCAATAATAATATTCGCTTGCCCAGATACTCCCTTCGGGCTCGATCCTCCCATTTCAAGAAACAGATAATATTTAATCCATTCTCATCCTTTAATTGCAAGAAGGTGCATTACATAATCGAAACCATATATATATCTATCAATTTATCAGAGTCTATGCTCCACACGCTCACTTGTTCAAATACAACACAAGTTCACATGATAGATTCATAAAACGAAGTTCATTACACACTTCCACATGATCTCAATAACAGATTATATTCATCTCATATACACATGATATTTCCATTTATTCACATAAAAATGCTCATAACAAGGAGTGTCTAAAGATCAATCAAATATAGTCATTACATAAGCATACAAGCCACTATGCAGGGTCTAACCCTATAACCATAACCTACCTCGAATTCGGACACGAAGAGTTAATCACTCTACTGGAGTCTTTCCTTTCTCATAACTTCGGATTGCTCATAATCTACAATAAAACAAACAATAATTCATTACTCACTCTTCGAAATAAGGGTTTTAGAAGATCAAACCCTCCCCTTCAGGACACTTTCGAAAGTGCACCCCAATTCTACTAAGTTCTAGGTCCCATTTCTCGCATAATCCTTGTTCTCAATAATAATCTTAGGGGAGTGATCAATACTCCTAATTATCAAGTCTAAACCCACCATAATCTTCCCATATTTCAGCCCTAGTCTAACTATCTCGGGTCTTCTCCCTCCCAAAATTCCACCGTTAAAGCTCTATAAGGATTTTAAGATTAACATTACTCATGTAGAGATAAACAATCGAAAAATCTTACCTTGGTGAAGGGTTTCACTGCTATCGAGGGTTTTTCCGTTGTTTAAACCTTTTGATCGTGATTTGAGAATAATGGGATAAAACCCCATTATTTCCACTTAAAACCCACTTTCTGATTTCCATCGTCCGCTAAAGCGGCCATTGGGTCGATGCAGCGGTCCCAGCAGTTACTCCCTCATTTCACCATGGAAGAACTCCGAACGCTACCGCAGTCTTGCTGCAGCAAAAATCCCATCGCTGCAGTGGTCCCCGGGCTAGTAGCTACCCTAAATCGCACCGGTTTATTATGCAATATGTTCTAACATTAACTTTGTTTGTGTTTGTNTCTAACTATCTCGGGTCTTCTCCCTCCCAAAATTCCACTGTTAAAGCTCTATAAGGATTTTAAGATTAACATTACTCATGTAGAGATAAATAATCGAAAAATCTTACCTTGGTGAAGGGTTTCACTGCTCTGGAGGATTTTCCCATTATTTAGACCTTTTGATCGTGATTTGAGAATAATGGGATAAAACGTCGTAAGTCCCACCTAAAACTCACTTTCTGATTCTCGTCGTCCGCTGTAGCGAACCCGCTACAGCGGCCATTGGGTCGTTGTGGCGGTCCTAGCTGTTACTCCCTCATTTCGTCACGACGGGACTTTGACCGCTACCACAGTCTCGCTGCAGCGGAAATCCCACCACTACAGCGGTCTCCCAGATCAGTAGCTATCCTAAATCGCACAGTTCTATACTTAGTGTATTTCACAACCTCCCTATCTCATCCTTATCCAGATTTGTATTCTATGCCCTTAACCATCCCGTAACGATGTTCGGATCGTTACACTAAAGTAGCAACACTGATTGAAACTTCAAGAAACAGTCGAAGGTCGAAGGATATGCTAATGAAAAGTTAATATAATTTTTCAAGGCCTCACACAATAAAGAACCAGTGGTTTATTCTTCCATTAACCCACTGATCGCTTAGTACACATGGTATGAAACACCTTCTATGGTGTTCTCGCCTTATATTAGTGTGTGTGTCTCATTCATTTTATTTATTCAACACCGTATGAATCTTGATTTAGACACCTCTAGATGTCTAATCCGAGTTTCTCTCTTCAATGATCCTCAAATTCTAATTTTTAGAAAGACTCGCATCTGCATATAAAATAAGTCATACATGGTGGTGGAACTCATCTCTTCACGTTACCAGATGTAAGAGGCAATTGCTCCTATAAAAGAGTCAATCTCACGGCTTGTTCGGCACACTTTATGTCACGACCCGAACAAGGGCCCGGATCGTAATACAGGACAAGGAGCCCCGAGAGACCCCAACTCAAACCATGGCGTAAGCATATATCTAATCTCCATTAAGAAACTGAATAATCGACAATACAATCATAGCGAAAGTCTAACTTGGAATATAACATTAGAATATGAAATCCGAAGCTGAATACATACATATGTCTGAATAGACTCTAAACATGACGAGTTGATGGGACAAGACCCCAACTAACTCAACAAGCAGAAACTGTAATACATAAAGAAAAGCTGAATAGTCAAGTCCTCGGAAGATGAGGACTCACCAACAAAACAACGCTAACTCTGACAGGCTGACTAAGAGCGGGGCTGAAGCTGAGAGCCGGGTCTTGTATCATGAAACGATACAGCATAGAAAGTATTCATTCAGTACGTGAAATGTATCGAGTATGCAAGATAAGTAAAACCGCTAAAGTAAACAAAAATCATTTAAAGACAATGTATAATGTAACCGTAAATATAAGAATATGAGAGTAGGTCTTGCATGCATTCTTTCTGAAATCATGGTCTCTTCATAACATGACATAACATAGCTTCATAGCATCATAACTGAAACGATTGACTCAAAGCTGAATTCTGACATTTATAAGTAAAAGTTGAACATTGAGTCAAACCTACTTTAGAACATGCATTTACATAAATCTCATAAGTAATGAATATGCATATCTGAAATCATGAGGAATAATGGGAGACTCATCTTTTAACCGACATACCACGATAGAGCTTACGTGGTCCCAACTATCACACTTAAGTGGGTAGAGCCGTCCAAAGCCTTGTTAGGGCTACGGACGATACCATGATATCGATATCAAGTTGAAGGCCTATACGGGAAGGGGAAGCTCACAAGGGAGGTCCCAAGTCATAATCTATAAACCTACGTTGGCGCGTAGTTCTGAGGTATAGGGCGATCGACCCTTAGCCTACTCGGTGCTAGACATTACTCCCAAAACATGCATATGCTATACATCATTTTATAATGAAGCTCAACATCATCTATTGAGAAGCTCAATGATCAAATACATCTCAAATATGAAATCATGCATATGAGAAGTTTTAGTTCAACACATACCACAAGCTGAAAACATAATTGGGGAGCCTTCGCTCCAAAAATCATGTGGTAAGCTATGCATAGGGAACCTTTAACTCAAAACATACCATTGGCTGAAAATAAAATTGAGAGATTTCACTCCAAAACAATGTGGTAATCTTATTTGGACAAATCATCATTCATACACAATAAGTGGGCATTGCCCAAAGCTTTATCATACTTGATGATACTTAATTCATATAAAAAACATCAATTATAAATATGGGTAGCTTTAAAACATGCTTTTCTTTACAATATCTCATCATCATCACATATTCATGACAAATCTCACTTTTCATGAACATCTCATCGATGGCCTTTAAAATTCATAAGGCTAGAAACATGATTTTAAATGGAAAACATTATAAAAATTGCCCATGCTTCATAACTTAGTAATAGAATCATAATCAATTCATACCCATGTATAAAGATAGATAATTCATGCATTTGGGCAAAACCCTATTGAATAGACATTGAAATTTCATACTTTAGAGAGGAATTGGGAAATGAGTGTGGAAGAAACCACTCATTCATAACCCTACATACCTGATAGAGGCTGAATCTTACTCTCCCTTAAATGCCCAAAAGAAAATTGAAGGAGAAAACCTTGAATCACCTTTGATCACCTCTCTATCACTCTTCTATTCTTTTGCATGCATGAATGAAGACTTTAGTATAGTTTGCCCCTCTTAAACCCACCTTTCATAGCTTTAAACGATGTAGTTTAGGACCCTAGAGCATAGAAATTACAAAAAGACCCTTACTTACATCGCAGGGTTTTGCTGACTACCAGTCCCCATGAGGGACTGGACGAATCATCCCCTGACACCACAAATCGTGGCCATAAACTATCAAGTCCACTGATAAATTTCCATCGGGGGACCCCACGAATCGTGGTGGCTAACCACGACTCATTTTCTCCACCCGTTATCCCCACTGCCCATAATTTCCTTGCTAAATCTCCAGTCCAGACCACGGGTGACTCCACGAGTCGTGTGGCCTGACCACGACTCGTGGTCATGCCCGTGGTGACCCCTCAAGACCCCCTGATCACACTTGTGGCAAATTGGGTTACTATAATCTGNCCTCTTTCCTTGACCACGAGTCACCCCACGACTCGTGGTCCCTCCTCACCGATCACCTAACAACCTGTTCTGGGATCTGGTGCAGAATTTTAGCTTTTCTTCATTTCAGCTCCCGGTTCTGATTTGGGCTTCCGGGATATAACACTTTATTAGTAAAATACATTGTCACATGCATATGATATATTAACATAAATTATAAGAGTCAAATATTGATGGGAAAATTATAATAACCAAGTCATTTTACAATACAGAAATATTATCATTTCCAACGCAAACCTAGAGACATAACATATTTCTCAAACAAGTCCTTAAATATTGCCTTTGTAAGAGGATCAACTATCATTTCTCGCGTAGGAACGTATTGTAAATTTATTTCACTTCGCTTGCTACTATGTCTCTTATAAAGTTATACTTGATGTCAATGTGTTTGGTCTTGCTGTGATACTTAGGATCCTTTGTGTATGTGATAGCCACTTGAATATCACAATATAAAATCATGGGATCCTGAGAATTCTTTGCAATATTCAAATGCTCAAAAATCTCTTCAACCAAACAACTTCTTGTACTGTAGATGCACAAGCCACGAATTCAGATCCATGGTTGAAAGGACTGTGCAAGTTTGTTTCTTACTTTTCCATGAAATAGCACCAACATTAAGTAAGGAAGCATATCCAAAGATTGATTTTCTATCATTCCGATCACCAGCCCATTCAGCATCTGTATAACCTCTTAAGAGTAAAATAATCTACGGTTTCCTTCAGGTATCGAAAAATTCTCTTCACTACTTTTCAATGATCTCTTCTACGATTGGATTGATACCTGCTAACCAAACCTACGGCATAACAAATGTCTGGGCGAGTACACATCATAGCGTACATCAAACTCCCAACAACACTAGAATATGAAACTCGAGACATGTCTTCCTTTTCTTTTTCAGTCTTTGAATATATTTTAAGGTTTAAAGTTTCTTCTCTTGCTATTGGAGTATTCATGGGTTTGCAACTATTCATATGAAAGTGTTCCATAATTTTCTTTATATATGTTTCTTAAGATAGACTCAAAAACTTCTTAAAACGATCTCTTTAGATCTTAACACCCAATAAGTAATATACTTCACCCATGTCTTTCATGTCAAATGAATTTGAAAGCCATGACTTGACGGTTTTTGCATACTCTCCAAATTATTTCTGGCTAATAAAATATCATCTACGTAAAGGGAAAGAATTACAAACATTTCATTAGACTTCTTCACATAGATGGAATGTTCCTCATCGATCATGGTGAAATCAAATGAAATCACCTCCTTGTGAAATCCCAGGTACCATTGCTTGAAGACTGCTTCAGGCCATAAATTGATCTTTTCAATTTACAAACTTTCTTTTTTTGGCCTCTAACAACAAAACATATAGGTTGTTCCATGTAGATTTTCTCGTTTAGTTCTCCATTGAGAAAAGTGGTCTTCACATCCATTTGGTGTAATTCTAGATCCAAACATGCAAAAATAGCCAAAAGTAATTGAATAGAGGTAAACTTCATAACTGGCGAAAAAGTTTCCTCATAATCTATTCCAACTTCTTGAGTAAAACCTTTTTCCACTAATCGCACCTTATGTCTTTCTATTGATCCATCCTATTTGCGTTTAACTTTGAGAATTCATTTGTTCCCAATAGCTCTACGCCCAAGAGAAAGGTCAACTAGATCCCATACTTTGTTGGTTTTATGGACTCTAATTCTTTTTACATCGCTTTCGTTCATTCATTTTTTAGGACTCGTTAAAGACTTAATCATAGAATTAGGTTCATCCAATTCTGTGGGAGATACCAAGAAAACATAACCCTCAATTTCATAAGATTGTTTAGGTACACTTTTTCTGGTACTCTTATGTAATTGAAGTTCAGATTTCTCTAGAGTATTTTGGGATTCAAAACTCCCCCTTGGATCAGGAACCAATTCTTGATTTATTGGATTATCAAGTATGTATGAAGACATTGTCTGATCATCTGAATTCAACATTTAGTAAAGAGGCTCACTCTCCTTTATTTCACCCTTTTTGGAAAAAATATTTTATAAAAATTTGATATCTCGTGATTCAATTTTAGTAATACTTCTGTCCTCCAATTAACCAATGAACACATACCTTTGGAGTTTTCTGAGTATCTTATAAAGATACATTTCTTTTCTTTTGGACTTAATTTACCGAACTCACCAAAATGATCTTTTACATATGTAGCACAACCCCAAGGCCGTAGATCATTAAGGTTTGATTTATGACCAGTTTAGAGTTCATAAGGAGTGGAAGGTACTGATTTAGAAGGCACTTTATTCAATATGTAGTTTGCGGTCAATAAGGCATCTCCCCAAAAAGAGATGGGTAAATTTGTTTGTGCCATCATGGACCTTGTCATGTCCAATAGTGTTCTATTTCTTCTTTCAACTACACCATTCTGTTGAGGTGTATAAGGAATAGTTAACTGTTTCGTAATAACTTTTTCAGTACATAATTCTTCAAACTATTTTGACAAATATTCACAGCCTCTGTCGATTCTTAAAATTTTTATAATTTTATCTAATTAATTCTCAACTTCATTCATATATCTTTTAAAGCATTCAAGTGCTTCAGATTTATGAGAAATCAAATAAACATAACCAAAGCGCGTGAAATCATTAATAAATATAATGAAGTATATAGCACCAGACCTTACCCTCATATTCATTGGACCACAGATATCAGAATGGATTAATTGCAGTGGGACCTCAACTCTTTTAGCCTTCTCAAATGATTTACATGTAATCTTTCCAGCAAGACAATTTTCACATGTCGGCATATCAATTTTGGAGAAATAACCTAAATATATTTCATTTGCCAACCTATTCATACGATCTTGCCCTGTGTGACCCAATCTCCATGCCATGTAATAACATCTACATTATTATTACTAGAATAACATGTCATTATACAACGGTCAACATAATAGTCATAAATTGAAGGATTACAATCTAAACCGATCATAATGATGTCCAAACACATAAAAAAATACTGTCTAGAATAATTATAACACCTTTGCAACTAAAATATAAAGTAAAACCAACATCTAAAAGAACAGACATAGTTACTAAATTTCATCGAATATCTGGAGTATATAGAATGTCATGCAACATCAAATATAGGCCACCACGCAAGTCCACTTTGCAAGTGCCTATTTCTTTGACTTCAAGTCTGGCATTATTTCCTACATATATCCACCTTATTCCAGGTGAGACTCGATGGTACTCTCACAAACGCTTCTCGATCACGACTCACATGGTTGGTGGCTCCTGAGTCTATAATCCACATAGAATAAAATTTAGTTAGTAAAGCAGTACTAGAAATATATGTAGCACTTAGAGATGCGTTTAGAAATGCTACCTTTTTTTGCTTGGTACAATCACATCCATAATACCTTGAAATATGGTAGTTGTCTCACTTAATCTTACTCTTGTCTTTCTTCTTGAAAAAACATTTTTCCTTATTGGAATTTGGCTTGTTCTTTTTTCTTAGAGGGTCCTTCTCTGGTCTCCTTACCCTTTCCGTTCTTTTTTCAATTCTTCTTGCGTTTGAAGCCAAAAGACTTCGTACCATTTGATTCTGCCACAAAGACATTAGAAGCAGCTCTAGCAACACCAAATCGCTTGTCTTCAAGCTCAACATAACGGGCAATGTCACAAAAAGTCTTGATGCTATCATTGTAGGTTAACTTTTAAATATTCTCAATTATTGGGAAGATACTAGATCACTGCCTGAACCTGTTGCTCATCAAAAAGAACATGACCAACACTTTTGACTTGAACAATCATGTTTGATATCACCCTAAGGTGTTGTTTGATGTTCTCATCATAATGTTTCTTGTAAGTATCAGATTTGATAGTCAGCTGTCTAAGGAGGTCACATATGTATCCCCGTATGATTCTTGCAAATGTGCCCACATGGAATGAGCAGTAGAAAATTCCTCCTTTTAATGAATTAGGTCATCAACAATAGAACTTACAATAATTCCAAGTGCAGTAAAATCTGTCTTTTTCCAAGCTTTGTAAGTTTCACGATCTCTTCTGTATTGTGCAGTGTTACCCTCTTCTGATTGACATAAAACATGGTTTATACCTTCAAGAGCATTTTGCTCTTTTAGTAGATATCATATTTTACGATTTCAGATGTTGTAATTATCACTATTCAGTTTCTCACCTTTGTTCAAGTCAGCAATTATGCTTTTTGATGTCATATCTGTTGATTAAGATATAATTTATGTAAGTTATTCTCATCAATATTTACTTTGATCAATATATGCATGGGATATTCATATACTCATTCAAGCAAATTAATTTCATAATGACTTCACATTTAGCATATGATCAAAATGGTCACTAAGTTTTCAATCATTATCTACAATCTAAATATTTAATCAAAAGTAAAAAACAATACTTAGTGAGTATTTTTGTGATGACTTCAAATTAAGCCTCAATTCATTTATATGAAATAAATGAAATTTTGTAAAGAGAGACAAATAACTTAGAACAAATATTTAAAATAAATAAATAACTTCAAGTTACAAGTCAATTAAAGATAAAAATCCTCTCACATGACTCTAGACAATGTATATACATCCTAAAATATTGACTTGATCAAACCTCGTGATAAACATTAGTTAATCTATCACCCCAAGTCCCACGGAGAGAGTCTCCTAAATTAGCTAAAGCTTCCCAATCTGAGAGTTCAATATAATTTTTCAGTTCAACACATTTCAATTCAAAAAGATGAATGAACTCAGCGATTGAAATACTAGGGGACATCTTAAAAGACTTGAACACTCTAAGTTTTTCTCTCTTTCCCTTCGTATAGCTCTTTGATTCCTCAATAGATTTTGTTTCTCTCTTGGGATACCATCCCTTTATAATTTCACGCCCTCGAAAATGCGTCCTACGGTGACGTGCTCTTCTACATTGTCCCTTTGCTCGACTTTCAAAACTCCTACTTTGAGTAATTCGATCATGTCCCCATCCAGTCATATCTAAAATGAAAAAAAGAAAAGAAAATGACTATTACCATTTAATGCGATAACATATGTCACAATTTCTTGTAGAAGACAAAATCTGTTTAAGGAACATTAGGATGAAGGAGACAAGAATAAAATCAAGACTAATTTATCAAACAACTGAAATCATAATCATGACCAAAAAAAGAAAAACTTCACATCTCCTTTTTTTAAGCAAAACTAGAATGTAACTTCATCCCAAAAGACAAGCACAAAAAAAAATCTTTTGAGGTAAAACAAAATGTGAAAGAAAAAAATTCAATCGTTTTATCACGAAATTGTTTCACAATAAAATTCAGTGATGTCAATTAGTACATTATTTCATATGTCAAAAGGAGTATTAATAACAAATTTTAAAGTGGTTTCTCAATACCATTTTACAAAAAAAATTACATAATTTGAAAACAGTCTCTGCATATAATTTTTTTTTAATCATCAAGATATGTGGACTCATTATTTAACAACATATCTATTTAAAGATAACAATTATATATGTATATATCTTTATGAAAAAAATGAGAGAGAGCCACATCAAAAAGAAAGCAAAAAAATCCAGAAGCGTTACTACCCACAAAAAAAATTGACCTTTGTGTTCTTGCTTTTTCTATTCTCTATAAATGAAAAGTAAGTATTATGTACTACTTTTTTCTATAAATAAAGTTAAGTATATTGTACTTTTCTTCTTCTCCCAAAAAGAACTTCATATGTTCATGGAGAAACAAAGCATTCATACAGGAGAAAAAAACATGAAGAATTAATCTATAAATCCAAAATTATACTTTGTTTCTAACAGGTGAGTACTAATCCACAGATCCATAGATTTTTTTATTATTATTTACATAATATTCGTCAAAAAAAAAATTGACAAATGTTTTGTATCAAAAGAATCAGTGTTTTAGACTTGAAAATAAATAGCACATGCTCTGATACCATTGTAAGAATATATTATAAACAAGATACTAGATTTGTGTACATTTTGATGCAGTGGAGCAAAAAATCACAAGCCAAAAAGATTTGCTCCAAAGTCCACTTTGAATCTCTTGAAAACAAAGCACAATTGTCACAAACTAAATGTCCCTTTTCTACGTTGTAGATATTGATGTAGAGAAAGAAAGAAAGGAACTTTTTCTTCTGTATTTTATTTTTCTTCAGGAAACACAACTTCTATTAAAAAGAAGTTGTTATAGCAATTTTTCAGTTATCATAAAATTGTTCCAACTCTTTTTCAAAACTATTTTCATCAGAAGTTAATATGATCCTCTTTTCAAAAAACTTGTCGCATCGGATCGGATTGATTTACATGGGCATCCCATGACCCAAAATCTAACAGACATAATAGGAAAAAGTACAATAGGACTCACCCACAAACCTTTAAAAATATTGTCACTTTATGATTATATGGATAAGCGAATTAAGTCTAAACAAACTTTAAAATACAATCACATCAACTTCAATTATCTCACGTTTCTCCAGTAATCAGAACAAGTAAACATAAAATTAGATTGTAAAATAAGTAAAGAAAATAGTTGGTTGTTGCATCACGAAAATATATCACTATAATCTCTTGGTATGAATAAGTTATTGTTCTACTAATATTATCAAATTACAGGGGTTTTTTTTCATAAGTATTGAAAAATTATATTTAATAAACAACCAAACTACAAGCCTTTTTCTTCTTATAAGTACTAAACAATTATATTTAATAAACTATCAAACTACAAGTCTTTTCTTTTTTTTTTAACTTAAAAGTTTTAAGAAATTATATTTACTAAACTATTTCTATAAGTTTTTTCTTATTATAACTACAAAAATTTATATTTAATAAACTATCAACTATAAATCTTTTATTTTTACATTTTATAATTTCGTACTTAGTTACTTTATACTTTATTAACTTTGAATTTATTAAAAATTTAGCCGTTCTCAATTTTAAAAAATTAGTCGTTGTCAATTTAAAAAATTAGTGATTGCCAATTTTAAAGATTAGCCGTTGTCAATTAACTTTTAACTCTTAAATTTATTATATTATACTTTGACCCTAATTCTAAACTATAAACCTTCATCCTGCTTTATTTTTTTCTCACAGTTCTCTAAATTTCTCGCTCTCTAAATTTGCAACTCAACTGCTCTATTTCTAAGTTTTAATTTTCAGACATTTGTATGGATAATTCTCCTCCTCCTGGAAGAATGCAAAGAAGTTAGATGTGTAGGTATTTTGATGATTTGAAAAAAAGATAAGACTCTGCGTAGGTTTAACCATTAACCATAACTCATATAATCGGGTTATCCATTTGAAGGTCTGACACATGAAGAGTAGACACCCTTGTGCAGATCTCTAAATTTATGAAATTCATTAAACTTGCAATATTAGCAGTTTAAGTCGTATATTTTGATTTTGTAATATTAGTCGTTTATGTTTGTATGTTTTGATTTTGCAATGTATATTTTAGTTTGTTAAATATAACTTTTTAGCACTTAAAAGATTTGTTATAAATTTTGTCTTTTAAGATTTTAAGTTTTTAACACTTTACTTTTAAAGAAAGACCTTTAATTTGAATAATTTATAAGGTATAATTTTATAATATTCAAATTTTCAAATAGAAAAAAAGTAAAATAAAATTTTAATTTTTTAAATTATTGTTTTATTCAAACCCGGTCCGAACTTGGTATGATAAAGCTCGACTTGCACAAGTGTCATTTAATCTCCATAAACCTGAATCGGTTGGAGACGGTCTCTTAGTCCGAATCTCGAATCAATCAAGTTGATTTTTTAAGCGGATTGGTCTGCCCAGCCCCTTAATAAATATGGTTGAGTGTAACACACATAAGGTAATATAATCTAACACAATCTAGTATGAGAAAAACGCGAACTAAAAACATAGTTAATTACTGTTATAAAATAATAAAGCAAGAAGAACAATATTGTAGAGAAAAATAAAAGAGAGAAGACTTCGTATATCTTTTAAGGGGTGAAATACAATGAAAGAGAATTCCTTTATTTATAGGGAAAAACTAACCCTAACTTTTCTCCAAAGAAACAAGATAAACATTTAGTATAATACAAATATACACATTCAAAGCTTATCCAATTGCAGGTTTATCCAGTTGCAAGCTTATCAAATGGACATCCATAATATAATATATTTATAACACTCCCCCTTGGATATTCATTAATAGACAATGTGCCTCGTTAAAACCTTATTAGAAAAAATTTAGTGAAAAAAGTTCTAGTGAAGAAAAAAGAGTGTACATATCTAATAATATGTATTTTAGTTGCGTTATTAAAAACCTTACAAGGAAAACCCAGTTGCACAAAATTTTGCATGCAAAAAAGAGTACAAGGTGTATTAACTCCCCCTGATGAGAACATCAATCCAAACACTTGAATTTTCACATCTCAATTTTGTGAGCTTCTCGAAAGTTGCAGTTGGTAGAGACTTGGTGAATAAAATAGTCATATTATCACTAGAACGAATATATTGCATGTTGATATCACCATTATTTTGTAGATCATGTGTGAAGAAAAGCTTTGGTGAAATGTGCTTTGTTCTATCTCCTTCATGAATCCTCCCTTCGAATTGTGCTATCTGTGCTGCATTATCTTCATATAAGATCGTGAATATTTTGTTTTATTTCAAATCATATTTTTCTCAAATGATATGTATCATTGACCTCAGCCACACACATTCTCAACTTGCTTCATGAACAGCTGTAATCTCAGCATGATTTGATAAAGTAGCCACAATAGACTATTTTATAGATTGCCAAGATATGACGGTAGCCCCACATATGAACACGTAGCTTGTTTGAGATCAAGTTTTGTGTGGGTATGAAAAATATCATGCATCGGCATAACCAACAAAATCGAAACTGCAATTGTTAGAAAAAAATAAGTCCATATCGGTAGTCCCTTTTAGATACCACAATATATGTTTGATTTTGTTCCAGTTCTTTTGATAGGATCAAAACTATATCTTGCTAACAAATTAACTGAAAGTGTAACATTAGGCTTGTAGTATTAGCAAGATACATTAATGCACCAATCGCCCTAAGATATGGTACTTCGGGACTAAGAATCTTCTCATTCTTTTCTTGAGGTCAAAATAGATCTTTATTCACATTAAGTGATCAAACACCATCGAGTACTTTATGGATGTGCTTCATCTATATAAAATCGTTTCAATACCTTTTCTGTATATGTGGATCGATGGACAAAGATATCGTTTGTCAAATATTCAATTTGCAAACCAAGACATAATTTTGTCTTTTCAAGATCTTCCATCTCAAATTTCTTCTTTAAATTATCATTTTCCTTTAGTAGCTCTACTAGAGTTCCAATGAGGTTTATTTCATCTTACTTGATTTTCTCCATATAGGGATTAGGAACAAATTTGCAGGAACTTATAAATGCTTCAGGTATTTTGAATTATTCAGTAATTTTCATATATTTTTTGTCAAATGACAACATTTAGTAGTACTTAAATATATGACATCTTCTGATGTTCGGACTATAGGTCCAGCAAGCTTTATGCTTATCACAATGCAACATTTTACTTGATAATTATTTTTAGGTCGACATGCTTAATAGACGTAGATTCAGATCCTCATAAGGTTTTACAATATTTTGTTCTATATTGTATCAAAGATATCATCAATGGTATATAATTTGTTTCGGCTTGCAATCGAACATAACTCATTGACATCTCATCACTTTCAATGTTTTCTTTTAGTTACCTAAGCCTTTCATGAGGTTTCGCGAAATGTTATGTCGTAGGCTCTTCAAGAGCACATTCCCTCCTTAGTATGATTATTTGCTCCATTCTTTTTTCAAAGATTATTCCATAGAATCTGATTGATATACAATGTTTCATGTATATTATAGACTCTGTCCTTCGGGGATATTAATTTAATAGGAACTTTTACAACTATATAAAATTAATTTTGGGTCAGCAAATGCTTCAGGTATTTGACTTGAATTATTTTTGAATGAGGATCATACTAATAATAATTCACAATATATTTCTTAGTTGTTTATTCTCTCCTCCTCATGTTAGAAGAACTAATATATATCCCTGATTCTCTTTGGAGAATTCATCTGTGTGCAAAATATTCATAAATTACATATTGCACATCAAAAGTTATAAGATGAAAAATATTCGATTCCCGGTCCTGAATCAATTTAGCGGAAGAAAAAATTAATTATAATTTATTGATCAACATACAAGTATTATTGTATGTAATATATCATATTGTGGACCAACCCACTAAGCTTTGTTCTCATAAGCGATTGTTCATCTATTTATCTGAGACATACAATATCAAACCAACTTAGAAATAAACCAACATTATCAAGATGAATTGTCTTGGTTACACAATCTAAAAATTATGCTCTTAACTCAATTTATATTGAGTAAGCAACTTTGCAAATGTCAAACTACAGGTTGACAATAAATGTACATGTGACCATCTTATAGATACTCTATTTAAGATATCACGTGACAGGTGAATAGGCCCATATTCACCTTTTATATTTTTTAGAATTTTGGGAATCCAGTCCCAATATTAGCTGGTACAATCAACTTATCATGAGAACAAGCAACACAAAAGATTTCTTGAAGAGTCTTCTAGTTCTTTAATATATTTTGATATTAAATTAGCACATCATATTTAAAATAAGACGACCAAAAGGATCATGTCAACTGATAAAATTATCCGCACTAGTAAACTTCAGGTTTATGTGTTACTTATTTTAGTAAACTTCATATTTGTTGTGTCATAAATTTCATATCAATAGACTTCTGGCGGTAGTGCAAGGCGATCATTATGATTAAAGTTCTTCCCTCGATCACGTCCATGTCCTCAACTGGGGTCATGACTACGAACAGGGCCTCGATCTTTCTCACACTTAGCTTGGTGGAAGTTTATGTCATTCACTTCAGAAAATAGGCTAGAACCAGTAGGTCAACTTTCATAGTGTATCATTAATAATTTATTATTTTACTCGGCCATATGAAAATGTGAAATTAGTTTAGAATATTTTTCAAGCCCCATCTCTCAATATTGCTGCTTCAGGAGCATATTCAAGATGTAAAAGATGGTAAAAGTTTTTATAGAATTATAATCATGTATAGATTTAAAATCTTGTAGCCTAAAATAGATCCAATCATAAGTGCTTGTGGAAGAATGTACCATAGTGGTCATATTTATCTTTCAAATTATCCACTGCATAAGAGGATCTTAACAATGAGATATTTCAATTTCAAGACCTCATCAAGGGGAGAGGAATATCTTGCCTTAGCATAGTCTTGATTCGATGTTTGATTTTTATCTTTGATGGTGTCTGCCAGACTCATTGCATCAAGATGAATTTCATTATCAAGCATCCTAGGCAGATGGCCTTTGCTCGATATATCGAGGGCTACAAATCTAAATTTACTATTTCAGGAGTAAATTTCATATTTACCACTCCGGAGGTAAATTTCAGATTTATCACTAAGGAGGTAAATTTCGGATTTATCACTATGGAGGCAGATTTCAGGGTTACTATTACGGGGGTAAATTTCATATTAATCACTTCAAGAATAAATTTTGTATTTATCACTTCAAAAATAAATTTCATATTTATTACATTAGAAATAAATTTCATATTTATCACTTCGCAATCATATGAGTACTTGAATTAAGATTATAAAACATGATGTATAACTATTTTTGTTTTCTTAAAAGAGAAAAATATAATCGCCAAAATCACCCTGACAACAAGTTATGATATTAACTAGTAAGCCCATAAAGGCAAAGACTCAAATTACTTTATGCTAAAGACAAGCTGAAGAAAATTATCAGAATATATAAAAATAAAAATCTATAATAATCAACATATACAAGATGCATGATTTAATAAATATTCTAATATCTGTAAGCAGCTAATTATATTCTCAATTAAGTAGGTTCACTTATGAGTGTAATACAATTAAGTAGATCTTAAAACTTATAGGAATATCAAAACTTCTTTTTAATTTATTTAAACTAATCAAGAAATAATATCAACCACGTCATAAATTTTCAGATTTACTAATTCGAGAGTAAATTTCAAGATTTACTACTCGTGAGTAAATTTTGAGAGGGGTCATATACTGGGTAAATTGAAACTGCATCATGTNCTACTCGTGAGTAAATTTTGAGAGCTTTACTAAATATTGTCACATTACTGCAGGGATTGTGTTATTAATTGATTTTGATAATGTGCCAAACCTGCTGGAGAACCAGGTCGCTGATGGTATTCTCAACAAGAAAAGTCAAACTGCTACTGCTGACAAAAAGGTGATGGGCAGACCTGCTACTGCTGCGGCAACACAGTGGCAGGTCTGCAGCGGCAGGCATGCAGCGATGCATCTGTTTATCCGCTGGATAATGATTCATTTGTTTATCCGCTGGATAATGACTCATTTGTCTTAATTCCTTTTTTGATATAGACTTCACACAAGACAAATGAGAAGGTACTTTTGCATACTCTCAAGAAGGACACTTCCTCTCTTGCAAAGTCATCTGAAGACAAGAATCATCAACAACTAGAACAGAGCCTATTTCACTTGTATTTGTTGGTTTCTAGATTGTTGAGTTGTTGTCGTTTTGTTCTTGATTTGTATACCTATTTCGCTTGTGAGAAGCTTTCATGGGTAGTTATTTTCAGTTGTAAAATCGTTGTTTGATAGGCTAGAGTTAGCCGTTGGTTTTCTTTGTAATAGAGTTATTGCAAAGGCTTACAATAGAGTTGTTGTA
>JACEIK010000930.1:100355-162015 GCA_018107945.1 Datura stramonium
CCTTTACTTTTTATTAGGAGTATAGTTCTATTTTACTAGAAAAAAATTATAGATTCACCGAAAAAACAAAATTACAGATTTACTGAAAAAATTACAGATTTGCTGGAAAAAAAATTACAGATTCGCCGGAAGAAAAGTTATAGATTCGCCAGAAAAATAAAATTACAGATTCAATTGAAGATGAAGATATATAAACTGAAGATATATATTACAGATTCAATTACAGTTTAAAAGCTCATTATCAATTTTTATAGATTCGCCGTCCAATCCTTATTTCACCGGAAAAAGAATAATTAAAGATGGAGATATATATAAGATACAATTTTAATGATGAACTTATCACAAAATCGAAAATACTACGAGTTCTCTAAGCAAAACGCAAGAAAAAATGATGAAAAAGATGAACAAGAGGAATAGAGAAGAAATATGCGGCTTAAGTGTAGAGAATGAAAAGAAGAAAAAGAATTGTAGGGTTTGATTTGCTTGAAAGTATTATTGGAGTTAGGAAAGTATTATGGAGATAAAAAGATAAATACTTTGATCAAATATAAATGACTTATAATTTAAAAAAATAAAAAATTAATTTTGACTTTTTACTTTTTTAAAAGCATTTTTTATTCAAATCAAACCATATAAAAAATTTAAAAGTGCTTAAACCAAACACACTCCATGTCATAGTGTGTTTTTAGTCATTTTCAGATATATATAAATTTGAGAAATCAACTTTCACATAGATTGTGAAAGTTAAATGGGGTGTAGGGTCTTAATTCCTGCAGTATAAATTCCTCTGGATTTCCCCCGATTGAATTTTCCCTCTTGTTCCCGCCCGCTGATTCGATTTACTTTTCCCTCCTCCTTTCTCCATTCTCCTTCATGACCCAGAAGCAGAAAAAAGGGGGGAGATAGAGAAACAGAAAGAGATAGAAAATGGTTGGAGTGAATAGTTTTGGGAAGACCATTTGCTCAATCTGCTATGAAGATCTAAACCCTATCATCGAAGATCTTCAATCCGTTACTATTTGCGGTCACGTTTTTCACGAGCTATGGTTAGCCCTCTTTTTAAAATCATTCTATGTGTTTGGGTACTCTTATATCCGCTAATCTTGATTCGAATTGAGATTAGAAGTGGTTTATTTATGAAAACAATCAAATAATTTTATTGGGTACCCTTGCTTGGATTCCACTTGATTAAAAATCACTTTTTTCCCCACAGAATTGTTATTTGTTACCTTTGTGCTGATGAGTTAGTTCATGGTATTAAGCAGATTTTTCAATCTGCAAGTCGCAATTTCCTGAATAATTGAAAATTTTCTTTTTGTTTTTTGGGTTGTTTTGTTATGACAAGAAATGCCTGTTTCGAGAAATTACTTTCTTTGGGTTATTTTGAAGAGTGTTTTCTTCATTTGCAACCAAAAGGGATATCTTTTGTTTCTGCCACTTATGAGCTGCAGTCCTTTTCTTTACAAACAAATTTATCAGCTCTTACTTTATATCATTTGTTTTAATCAGCATTCTTGCATTGTTGTTAACCTTTAATGCCAAAAATATCACCAAATCGTCTCCTGCATTACCATTTTACACCTTGTACAATTACTTTTATGTTAGTTGCTTTTATATTCAAGTAAACACTAAAAAATGATCAGGGAAATGATCTCCTAAGGTAAAATATTTTCCTTTAAACCAAATGTACCTTCATGTTTACTTCTCATGGAAAAAAGAAAACACTACTCCTACTTTACGTTGTTGCTGGCTAGGCCTGTAACAATTCTATAATTGTGCTTGACTATCTGATAGAGATAATTATTGTCCTTATCTGATAAGTATATATTTGTTTCTGTTTTTGATATTTTATGGTTGCAAAAACCAGTCTTCAGCAATGGTTTGAATACTGTACAAATGGAAAAAAGAAGAATTGCCCAGTTTGCAAACAGGCTTGTTCAGAAGAAAATGCAAATAGGCTCTATTTCCAATCTATTGGTGATCCAAATGATACAAGTCTTACTCAGAAACCTCGTGATTATGACGAGGATCATCTGGAGTTGACAAATGAGGTCAAAAGATTGGAGGGGAAAGTTTTACAACTGACTTCCACTCTGGAGAAACAGCTGAAAGATCTCAAAGAAGTCAATGCAGAGGTAAATGGTTCATCTTGCTATCTCTTTGGCTTCCATGAATTGACAGAATATAAAGCTGTCGAATGCTATGCATTGTATCATGCTTAGTCTACTCAAAGCATTTTCTCAATTTGATGAAATAAAAAGGATATATATGAAAGAGCCCTGGAGTCACGAGTTGCACATGGGCGGGTCTGTTAGTCTTTGGAACATTCTGGTCAAAGGATGAAACTTGCTAAATTTTGGATACTTAAGGATGTTGTTGTTCACTGTGGTAGTTAAAGGATGTACCCTAGGTTTTGGGTATGGTTCAAAGTTTTTTTGTGGCCAAAAACTTCAGGACAGGGATAGATTGTTGAGAGATTATGACGGCTACTAGTCAGATGTATCAACCCGTCCTTCATCTAACAGATACAATCTACATTTTAAATATAGTACAAAGTTGACAGCTAGACAAAATATAATTTTGCAAAGAAACTCACCATGCTTCTGTGTAGCCGTAATATTCTTCACATTTGAAAATCATTGGGCTTCCAGTTCTCCATCCTCAAAACGCCTTGAGCTGGGAAAATCGAAAGCTATTGCATAGAGGAAGATTCAAAATCAGACTTTTTACTTGATTTAGAATCTAAGTATGGTGATCTCTTCCTTCAAGCACCTAACAGCTGAGTACTTGTTTCACAAAATCATCCATCACTTAGATGAGAAAATTCAAAAGTTTTCCAAGTCTCTTTGTCCATTGTTGACCAAATGAAATGATATAAAGTTGATAGATATAAAAATTTGCGAGTTCCATGAAGAGTTCTAATGTCTACAGATCACATGTGACAAATGAAATAAACGTCTTTTGCAGATGTAGGTTTCAGTTTATTGTTTGGCTAATGATTGAAAAGAGCCACATTTTTGCTCAGAACCAAAAGACATGTTCATAGGTGGAATAAGCATGGCTCTGGTAAAGTTGAGAAGTCTCCGATACTATTAACTAAAACTAGAGATATCTATGTGAGCAATTTTGCTTCAGACTTGATCTGCGTAAGACTTCATGTCATCACATTTTCATCTCAACTAATTTTCGCAGTGATGGATCTTTTTCCTTGTTTCAGCTGTTCACATGCAAGGAGGAGTTGAGAATGGAAGCGACCCTAAAGATTGATGCTGTGAAACAGGAGGCAGCCATTCAGCAGTTGTTACATCTTAAATCCAAGGTAGATATTTGTGCATCATGATGTTTTGCTAGTGCATCTATTCATGCATGCTTTACATAATTCTTTCTGGTGGCATATATGTAAGTTATTAGTTACTATATTTTGGGCAATTTGTGCATTAGGAGCTGGATCGATCAACTTTGGAGTGCATAAGGCTACAAGATAGAAATGTGGCTCTAGCTAAGGAGCTTGCAACACTCAAGTTGTAAGTCAATCATATTGAGGGAAACAAGAAGTTGCATCCTTTTATTAGATTTATAATAGTTCTTTTTTCACTTTTCCTTCATGGTTTATTGCTTCAGAGTCTGCGATTTTAAGTTGGAGGAAGAAGAGGTCTTGAAAATTGCTTCATTAGGAGATGATGTCAATAGCAAAGAGACAATTGATGTCTTGAAAAGATCTTTGGCAATCCGTAACAAGTAAGCTCTTATTTTCATTTAGGAAGTTAGAGTTTTCAGATTGAAACTTGATATCTACTAATGCTCTTCTTTTGCTTTAGAGATTTTTTTTGGCCTTTTTTTTATGTTGTAGATATGATCATTGGAGGTTCATTTCCGTGGGAAATCTGAATTTTAAAAACTTTGATATATTACACTGAGTTTCCTCTCAAGCTCGGGCAATGACTTTCTGATCTGATACAGGAATAGGCCATGTAGATAGAAAGTCCATTCGGTAAAACATAAGCTTGATAAGCCGAGCAACTCTTCTAAAACCCAGGCTTCCTAATTCTTCTTTATGAAAAGGAACCGTTAATTCCGAAAAGACATTGAAGTTATCGTACTGAAGCTTCTAAATGCAAAAGCTTTTTATATTTATTTGAAATTTAGAAAGAGAAATAGTTTTAATCATTCCTTGGAAGCTGTGTCTTTGCTCGAAAATTAGAAATAGTTCTTGTACGTTGTGCTATATGCTTACATATAAAGCTCCAAAAGGAGTTCTGTTTCAAAAGAAATGTCGGCTTCTTGACGTCTTATAGGTAGTTATAGATGGGTAATCTTTTCTATGCGGATTAGTTAAGTAATGAGTTTTATTGTTTTCTTGCAAAAAGGTTGGCTATTATGTAGCTACATGTTGATTGGGTAATACTGTTGACTTGTCTATGGAATGACATTAGCGTGATGCTTGTAAAAGCGTTAGGTTTGGTTCTACAAAGGAAATCCTTTTCCTAGTTCCCTCCCATGGTATTTTCACCTGGTGAAGGTAGTTTCCAGCTCTTTGAGCTGGATAGTTTGTCATTTACAATGATCTTGTTTTCTCAAGCTCAAAAGAAATCTTTATTTTCTTGATCCAGTTTTATCAAGCACAAAAGCAATCTTGATAGTTTAGCTGTAAGTTTGACGGACAACTTTATTGCATTCATCTGGCAGGAATTACAAAGAACTGATGACCAAGTGCGACACTCTAGAAAGGCGAGAGGCTCGTTCTCGCAGGAAACTTCAGAAAGCTAAAGAGAAGAAAAATAACTTGAAGGTAAGTGTTTGATGTCCTAAATGAAATATGGTATATTACAAGCTTTGAAAGTGCTTCAGTGTGCAGCTGTTTATAGGCCAGGGTCCAAGAACTTGAGACGGCACTTGAAGGAAAAGATAATGAAATTTTGAGAGCCACCAAGAAAAACTATCAGAGAAGTAAAGAACCCAAAGTTGACAGATGTTCATATGAGAATCAGAATAAGGCACCTGCTGAAACCGAAGTAGATTTATGCATCATCGCTGGCTCATGTGATGATTTATCTAGACCAAGGAGAAAAAGAAAGTATAAGTCCAAGGATAAGAGTATACCGAACATGGCAGAAGATATTATAGCTAGCAGTCTTCACAAAAATAATCACGAGAAAGACTCTTCCATAAGAAAAAAAGATGGAGGCACTTCAAAGACTTCCACTTATGTGCATGGAGTATCATATCAAAACTTGCAGAAACCATTTGACCTTAAGAAGGCTGTCCATGATAGTTTCTTGTCAACGCCGGAGGCAGTTATTGGGGCCACTGGTGGAAGTCTAGTGCACGGATCAGAAAATAAGGATGGAATGTCAGGTTCAAGGAATTGTAGTAAGAACAGTAAAGAAAACATGCCCCCTGTGATTATTCTTGATGATGATACTGATCTTCCGCCTTTAGATGACGTTACACAGCACTGGCCCTCATTTCACATCAGGAAAGAGACTTCTTCACCAGTTGTACTTGCCCAACCAGGTCTATATCTGTCTCATCTTGATGTTGAAGTGCTATGTTGTTTGGGTGATGATGATTTACTTCTACCAAATGATCTAATTCACTGATCAGAAAATGCTCGTAAACTTGATTTAACCCTTAATTAAAAGAATTACATAATAGTTTGTTTTCCGCAAAACAACACTCTTTGAATAACCCTTGTTTTTATTGTTGACACTTGTTGATCCTTGAGGATGATGTGTAGAACATCTTTCCTACAACCTTCTCATGCAATAAATGAATTCTGTAATGGAATTTCCTCCAGGAAAGTTACTGAAATTCATTGTTCTTTATTTTTTCATTTTAAAATCATCTACTAGAGACGCTTATCTATGAGTCCTGCACCAATTGGGCAACAAAATAATTGAAAATTTTCAAATCGGACACTTAAAATTTATATTAACCAAATGGGACACCTTGTTCAACGTTGAACGAGGTGTTAGAATCTGTTAAACCTCTATCTGTTGAATTTTTTAAAGAAAATTATTAGTTGAATCTCATTCTCGAGGGAGATTTAAGTTCATTTAGGAAAACAGAAATCACTTACCAAGTACTTGTTTCCGTACTTGTTTCCTCTGACACTGAGTGAATATCCCAGGAGACAGCTGCTTTTCTGGTGGACTGTTAGGTCCTGATGGGACTTACAGGCACTTGGGAAAATGGTGTAAGAGAAGGTAATGGACAAGGGATCTAGATCACTGTCTCGAGGAATGCAAGGGTCAGGTGCAACTGCCAGTGATTTGATTGCTGTAAGCGCTGATGGTAGAGATGGTCGTATCAAAGTTCTGCAATCAATAAATCCGGCATCATTGGTGGGTCTTAATTCCTTTATTCGCTTATAAATGTTACATGTTCAGTTACTTCTCCTGCTTTTCTGTTACATTTGCTAAGTCAATTACTTGTATTAGTCTACAGAGTTAGCAAAACAACACTCTTTGAATAACCCTTGTTTTTATTGTTGACACTTGTTGATCCTTGAGGATGATGTGTAGAACATCTTTCCTACAACCTTCTCATGCAATAAATGAATTCTGTAATGGAATTTCCTCCAGGAAAGTTACTGAAATTCATTGTTCTTTATTTTTTCATTTTAAAATCATCTACTAGAGACGCTTATCTATGAGTCCTGCACCAATTGGGCAACAAAATAATTGAAAATTTTCAAATCGGACACTTAAAATTTATATTAACCAAATGGGACACCTTGTTCAATGTTGAACGAGGTGTTAGAATCTGTTAAACCTCTATCTGTTGAATTTTTTAAAGAAAATTATTAGTTGAATCTCATTGGGCTTCCAACGAGATCCTACTTTTTAAATAGTTACCTCGTTGACAGACCAACGAGGTTCAATTTTGTAAAAGAAAATTTAAATCTATATTGTGCCTCGTTGGTTTGCCAACAAGATTAAGATTGTTGTTATTTTATCCCCTCCTCCAACTGATTTTTCAGAACTCAAAATCACAAAAATTTTTGATCAAGAAATACACAAAGAAGGATGAGAATGTTCCACTAAGAAGTGCCATTACTATTCTCCATAGGAACATTGATGCATAAATAGCAAACCCCATGTTCCACCTTGTTTCCATTTTCCATCTCTTGTAATTTAATTGATAGGAAAATAAATTATGAACAAACTAAAACATTAGAAAAAATATGATGAAAGGAGAAGGGGCAAAGGTTGGAATTGAGAAAGGTGGATAATAATAACTATTTTAACCTTGTTGTCAGACCGATGAGGTACAACACAATTTTTTTTGAATTTATTTTTTTAATAAAATTGAACCTCGTTAGTCTGTCAACGAAGTAAAACTAAGAAAATTTTAAAAAAGAAGTAGGACCTCGTTGGAAGCCTAATAATATTTATTTTTATTCAACAAACGGAGGTTTAACAGATTCTAACACCTCGTTCGACGTTGAACGAGGTGTCCCATTTGGTTAATATGAATTATAAGTGTCCGATTTGAAAATTTTGAATTATTTTGCTGCCCATTTGGTGTCGTACTCCTTATCTATTCTCCTCATGGCAAACTATAGTATCAGTTTTTGCCTTTCTACTTCATGTTATATCCCCTATAGTTGAGCCATTGGAACTTTTCATATTTGATGTCTGTGGGTGACGCTGTTACTAGGTTGTTCAAGGTTCTTTTGCCATAGCACCAGTTGTCCGATGTATGTAAGTACATGTCATGGATGAGAGAAAAAGATCCAAATGGTCCTCAATGTATCGGGTACAATTATTTTGGTCCCGCATATATACTCTTTAACACAAATGATCCTTATCAAAAAAAGAAAACACAAATGATCCTTAATGTTTGCAAAAAGTGGACATTTTTAATCCAAAAAACCCTAAAACTAACCAAACACCTAAAATCTCATGTTATATTGTAACATGTGAGTAATATGCAATAAAAAATAGATAAGAAATGTGTCGAGGAAGAGATAACTTTTCTTATTTTTTTAAATGTATCTTCCATGGGGCTAAGAGTGCCCTATTTATAGATATAAAGTACATCTCAAAGGTCACGGGTATACACCCAAAAAGTCACAATAATTGACAACTTAAATAGATACATGTATTCAAGTGGTTCATTAGATAGAATGTCTGAACATCCACATAAATAATATGTTCATAACACTCGCCTTTTTTTGGTAACTAACATTTAATCAGCAAGTGTAAAACGTTACAACACACCATAGCCAGTTTAATGCAACTAGCTATCCAAAGCAGAAAACACATAAACCTATCCTGGACAAGCTAGAACTTTACAATCAAAAGAACTAACAGAAGCGAAACTAGCTAGAACAACATGCTGTGCAACAAAATCTGGACTCTCTGAGACGCTCTAACATTGCACATGTCGGCAATCTCTCTAGCTATAACTTCCCAATCTCTAGGTTTCTTTTCAAAAAATTCTTTGATTTCTCTGCATCCAGATGGCATAAACACACTCAGCATAAACAACTTTGAATATATGAGCTTTCTGCGATCTTCCCTTAGCATTCTAAATAATCCATGTCAACTGTTGGTCCCAGTTAATATTCAGGCATGGCTGCATTTGAAGCCATAGAAGGAGCCTATTCCACACTGCTTTTTTTTTTTTTTGAGAAAGGTAAACATTGATTGTATATATATATCCACAGGTATACTACCTTAAAAGTAGTTCCCCTCCAAAAGTTGTCAATTACATGGATCCTATTCTTTCTAGCTTACGACCAATCTATAAGAGTAAAGATATCTTCTGCTTGGCCTACCACTATTTGTTTACACCAAAAATAATAAAGAGCTAGATAGTTTAGCTTAAAATTCTGATAGCTGCTCTTTTTGTCTTCAAAACACCTCTGGTTTCTCTCCCTCCACACTGACCATCAGATACAGGCCGGGACAATCTTCCATCTCTCCTCCTTCTTGCTTGCATTTCCATCCCTATTCCAGCTGTTCAAAAGATTGCGTACGCTTCCTGGTCTCACCCAGCTGCTTTAGTAAAGTCACAACTCGTGAACAAATGGTCTCTTGTCTCAGGATGAGCATGGCACAGTGCACATTCTAGATCAACTATCATGCCCATTTAGCTAGTCTAACAACGGTGAGGAGTTTTCCTTGCAGCTGTAGCCACAGGTGAATTTAGCCTTAGGTCTAGCATCATTCTTAAACATCACACATTTCCAAGGGACTTTGGGATATACAGGTAGAAGTTGAACATAGATCTGTTTAGTTAAACTCCCAGAGGTATTACTAATCTGCACTTTTGTCGGTATTTGTCTTCCAAAATTTTCCTCATCATCCAACAAGCTTGTTGAGGGACACAAGCATTAGTAAAAGACTGGCATTTGAGATAGAACTCATGAATCCACTTGATCCATAACTTATCCACTTTATGAGAAAGATCCCAACATGTTTTTGCTAGAGCGGCTCTATTCCAAATCAAGACATTAATGAGATTTAGTCCACAAAGACTTTAGGTAAATACCTTTTCCCATGCAACAAGAGTCTTCTAGTGACAGTATTAGTTCCAGACCATACAAAGCTCCAACTGTATGCATCAATCAACTTAAGGTCCTTGACTGGCATCTGAAATAGTTGGGACCAGTAAGATTGAACTTCAAATAACACAGATTGGACCAGTTGGGTTCTTCCAGCATTGGAAAGCTTCTTAGATGTCCAAGATGTGATTCTAGCCACTATTTTCTCTATTAGAGGTTGCCTCTGGATAAAGGAAATCTTCTTGCTGGATAATGGACCTCCAAGGTACCTAAAAGGTAGATCACCAGCAGGTACACCAAGTATGTGAACAATTCTGTCCCTTTCCACTTGAGCAATTCCACCAAAGTAGATAGAGCTTTTTTTGTAAATTAGCCTGCAATCCTGAAGCTTTTGTAAACTGTGTAAAAGATTGGTGAAGAGTAGTGACTGGCTTGAGATCTCCTCTGGCATACAACAAAAGGTCATCAACAAAACTTAAGTGCGTGATGGCTGATTTTGCACACGTAGGATAAAGGTTGAAAGATTTGATACTCTTTAGCTCATGTAATTTCCTGCTCAAATATTCCATAGCCATCGCAAATAAATAGAGTGAGATAGAATTACCCTGTCTCAAACCCTTAGCAGTATCGAATGGCTTTGTAGTTTCCCCATTTATCATCACTGTGTAGTTGACAGTTTGCACACATTCCATTATCCAGGAAATGAACCAGTCAGGAAACCCCAGTTCTACCATAACCTGCCAAAAATAAGGCCACTCCAGAGAGTCATAGGCTTTTTTTGTAAATCAATTTTTATCATACATCTAGGAGAAGTTTTCTTTCTTCCATAGTCTTTGATCAATTCATGAGCAAGAATTATGTTGTCTGAGATTTTCCTCCCTGGGATATAGCTTGCTTGAGCACCACATATGATACTAGTTATAATTTTCTGAATCCTAGCAGCCAAAATCTTTGCAATAATCTTATATAGAATAATACAACAAGCAATTGGTCTATACACCTTTAATGTCAGTGGGTTGGAATTCTTTTGTACTGAAGTGATCATAGTGTAGTTAATAGCTCTAAGCATTTTGCTAGAGATAATGTCACGACCCAAGTGACTGTGATTAGCACCCACATTGACCTTTCGGTGGGCAAACCATCGTGTCCCAACAAACCTAACACTTATGCATTTATTTAAATCAAAACAGAATACTCATGAGATAATTAGCGGAAGTCTTTAAAATAAATAAGCAACAGTTGCGGAAGACTATCTATTACAACCCCAAAATCCGAAAGTCATTGTACATGACTCTAGCTAAAAAGGTATACGAATGAATGAAAGAAAATCATAGTCAGTGTATGAATGAATAGAAACCATCAAGAAGATCTGCAGCAGCCTGGAGAAAATCAGCTCACCTCAGATCAGTCGGTGATAGCTTTAAAGATGGGGTCTCGAAGAACTCCCTGGATCATAATCTGCACTTAGTAAAAAGGAAGTGCAGTAGTAGCATCAGTACAAACACTATGTACTGGTAGACATCACAGGTCAATTCTTATTAGTAACAGGTATATACTATTAATCAAACAAGCAAGCAAGGACACATTTATAAGGACACGAAATCATCAACTCATGAAATCAGGTAGTTAATAATACCGAGCAGTTACATCAACTTTAGGCCTATCAATGTCAATCAACATAGAATATAGGTAATCCTCAAAATCAGACAATAGAAGCATCACATATCTTGCAATCATAAGAGAATCACATCTAGTCAATGAAATAATGACCACACTGGGAATACAGTCTCATATATCTCTGTATCTCATCAGTCTCACTCTTTCCAACCTAATCACATACTTGTCACACATTTTGTGCACACATGCCAGAGAGTCTTATGTTTGCCCTTCCAGTCATGACTGCAGAGGACTCTAGAAATCCATATACTGTACCGGCATGGTACCCGCTCCCACTCATCTGCTCGCCCAGATGCTCCTGTTGGAAATGAGTCACTCATATCACAACCGCTCGCCCGGATGCTCACCTCAGGCATGAGCCCCTCGTCTCAGAATAATAATATATTACTCAATCAACAATGATTGCTCAATCAACAATGATTGCTCATCCGGAATTTATCTGGAATTTATGTTGGAAGTTGACCATAGATGCTTCTGTCCAGGATCTCGTTCCGAACACGAGTCCCCAACATTGATGATGTGGTCTTTCTTTTGTTGTACAAGGCTGCATTCTCCTCTCTCGGGGTCCATTTACTCCTCCTCAGTGCCTCTGTGTATAATAAACTTTCATCTGTCATTCTGTAGTTGTGTGGAGCATTCTTCTGACTGTTGTAATAAATGAAGCTCCTTAGCTTGAATGCTACCTCCGACCAACTTTCATTAAAAGTACTTTCTGGAATTATGATACTAGACCTTCTCACTCCTTGAATGTTAATGATACTAATATAACGCCCCTGCTTGTTAAAGTTCCTGCGCATAAGGTTTGTGAAGTGTGAGCCTGTAGTTTCCACCTTTTTACTATGTTCCCTTTAACTCTTGAGGCTTCCTTAAGAATACTGACTAACCACTCCATGGTTTCTTGTTGAAAGAAGCTCGACGCATCAAGTTTTTACCTCTTTCTATCCCGTCATACCACACCCCTGCCCTAGATATTGTTCTGTTTTCCTCAAATGATTTGAAACCTCTTGCAAAATAGATTGTATTTTCTTCCATGACTCTGACTTGGACTGTTAGTAGATTGTAGGGAAAGTAGTCCAGCTTGGCGACCCACCGGAAAATGGTTCTCCCCTCCTAGAGGGGAGGAGAGAGAAGGGTCTCGAAGAATGTGCCTGTGAGCATTTTAAAAGAGTTTTTTTTACTCTCAAAAACTGATTCAACTTCTGTGTAATATTCTTGAACTCAGAAATGTTCAGTTGCCTCAACTTAGGCTTAAGGGCCTTAAGTTTTAGCCAAACATCTTCCATTGGGAGCTTGTCCAAGTTATGCCCCACATCTGAGACCACCATAGGTAGGAAATCAGAATGTCCAGCCCAAACATTGAAGAATCTAAACAGGACATTGAGAGCTCTGGCTAGAGTACTAAGTGACAGAACCATAGGAGAATGATCAGAGATGAAAGGAACCCTATAATCAGTCACAACACGTCCTCATTGAAACATCCATTCATGATTACCAAAGGCCCTGTCCAACCTACTACAAATTCTATCAGCCCCAAGCTGTTTCTTAGACCATGTGTAATATTCACCCTTCCACTGCAGTTCAGATAACAGAAGACTAGTTATATAATCAGAATAAGCTTTGGTCTCAGCTAAGTAACAGGATTGCCAAGCACTTAAGTATACATTAAGGTCTCCCATAATTAACCAATTGATGTTAATCCCAACTGCAACCTGCTGCAGGCCATGCCATAAAGAATCCATATGGTCCATTGCATTATATCCATACACTACTGTTATTAGACAATCCAGGCTCCCTTGTCTCTCCTTCACATGATAGTATAGAAATTGGGCATCCACTCTCAGGATGGCCACCTCATATTGATTAGGATCCGATAGAAACCATATCCTCCCATTCGCAGCTTTTTGGTAGTTTCTTTCCATCTCCCAACCAGGGGCAATATTATTCCACACTCATTTAGCTTTATGTGCCTTAACTTTGGTTTTAACTAGTCCAACAAGTCTAACTTTGGTTTCAACTAGTAATCCCACAAGTGGATCAACGACTCATGATAAATAATTCTTTTCGAATATGCCAAGTGCCACACATTCAATTTTAATAAATTTGACATAGTGAAAAACGGATAAATAAAATCACAGACGATAACTTAAGAAGAAAATATCCGCTTTTAAGATATCGTCTAATCCACATGAAGGTCGATCACAAAAAGACTATTTATTTACATGTAGGGGTACAACTCTATAATGATGTTCAATAAAACAAACAATAACTGACACTTCTTCAGATTATGCACAGATAGTAGCTATTCATGAAACTCGTCGGGGATTTGTTTGGCTGAGATGATGACTCAACACATTTAGGAGATGTGTGGCTTTTCTTTGAAAAATGAGATTCCAACAATATTATATGAAGACACTGTTGCATGCATATCTCAACCGAAAGGAGGATACATTAAAGTAGATAGAATAAGACATATCTCTCCAAAATTATTTTCACTCATAATCTTCACAAGAATGATGAGGTTGATGTTCAACAAATTTCTTCAAGTAATAATTTGACAGATCTCTTTAGTTAGACATTGGCAAGCTCAACATTTGAGAAATTGATATGCAAAATTGAAATGCGTCGTCTCCATGATATCACGTGATGTTTCATCACAACAAGTAAATTAACACGTTGTACTCCTTTTTCCCTTCACTAAGGGTTTGTCCCGTTGGATCTTCTTGGTTAGGTTTTTGATGAGGCAACTATGGTACTTTTTTCTCCTTACTAAGATATTTTCCCAATGGGGTTTTCCTAATAAGATTTTAAGGAGGTACATTTTCTATTAACAGACATCTAAGGGGGAGTATTATGAACTTATTCATTTTTGTGGATGTATATACATTCTATCCCATAAACCATTTGAATACATGCATCTATTTAAGTTGCACTTAATTATTGTGACTTTTGAGATGTATTCTCGTGACCTTTGGGATGTACTTTATATCTTATAAATAGGCAATTCTTAGCCCCATGGAAGATATACTTGAACAAATAATAGAAGTTCTCTCTTCCTTCTACATTTCTGTTCTACATCTTATTCCATATTGCTCTTATAATACAATATGTTAAACTTATAGCCTGTTTGACCAAGCTTTCAGAATCTGCTTATTTTGAAGAGTGCTTTTTGTCAAATGTGTTCTTTGAAAAAATACTTTTGGAGAGAAACAATTTTTTTTTCGCTAATTAGTTTGAAAAACACCTTTCCAATATTAGAGCAACAATTTGTGTTTGACCTAGGTTCTAAAGTGCTTAGGGGAAAAACTACTTAACTAGGAGGGTGTTTAGATGGGCTTTTAAGCCGGTCAAACCAACTTTTAAGCCCTTTTAAAACTTGTTTTGGTGTTTGGAAAACTTAAAAATTGCTTAAAAGTTTTGGATTTTAAGCTTAAAACAAGCTAAAAGCTGCCCAACTTATTGTTTTTAGCTTAACATCTATCCATGTTGGACCAAGTGTTTTACATTTCTATCCCTTCTAATTTTTTATAATTCTAAAATTAACTTTCAAAACAAAAGCCTAATCAGACGTTTCTTTTTTCTTCTTTTTTCCTTCACTTTTCTCCTTAGCTGCTTTCATCTCTTCCGTTCCCCCCTTGTTGATTTTCTTGGTATTTATTTGTTCATCTTTAAAATGTATTTCACGTTCTTTTTTTTTTTACAATATATTTTGTGCAATCTATTTTGTATGTTGAAATTCGTGTCTTCTATTTTTCTTTGATATTTCAACTTTGAAGAATGAAATTTCAAAGAAAAGACAAAATATTATTATCTTTCCAAAAAAATGAGAAAACAAAAGAGGGAAGCTCTGGTGTACTAGTATGAAATTGACGACAAATTCAGCCTATAGCCAACCGTGTTTATTTTATTTTCTTATTCAAGGAAAGTCACCTGTAAAAGAAAATTAAAAGTAAGGAAAAAAGAAAACCAAAAGAATTACTCTTCTCAATAATAATCAGCCACTCTACCTTGTATGTACAAAAAGGTCAAATAACGTAGAAAACGAGAAAAAATGTGAGGAGATAAAATAAATACTTGAAAAATACACAAACTAATGTTGACTATTTCAAAAACCACCAATAATTTGTATTTTAATCAATTTTGAATTAAAAACATTGCAGTAATTAGTCTTGTAGTGTTAACAACTTTGAGATATTTCAGTCATTTTAACAAAATAAGTGTTTTTCCCCAAACATATCAACACTTATTTTCAATTTCAGCACTTCTATTCAAGCACGTAACTGTTTATTTACAAAAACAGTTCCGGCCAGTGTTTTGAAGAGCGAGAAGCGGAAAAAAGCGATGAGGGCTTGCTTCACTGAAGCGAGAAGCATGGAGCGAAGCGTGCCCTTTTTTCAACTAAAGCGCAATTTAATACAAAATAAAAGATATTAAATATGCGCAAATAAATAACCAAGAACTTAATATAAATAACATATTGAGCAAATCTTTCAATTCTTAAATTAAAAAGTAAATATTAGATACTAGAATTAGATAGTCAATAATCCTCGTAAGTCATAACATATTAAAATGTAAAAATGAAATCACAAAGGGAGCAACATCCTATTCTTCAACAAGATCTCCAAACTCTTAAAGTGCCATCACGTTATTATATTGGTCATCATCTTCTTCATCATCGGAAGCTTCATCAACAAGGGTTCTACTACTTGAACTTATAGCTACACTTACCTTGCTCCTTAAAGTATTTCGCCTAAAACCATAAATATTCTCCTCAACAGCACTTGCCATAGCAACATGACCATAAGAGAGATCTTCACATAAGTTCATCTTCATGATGTTGGGGGGCTCCAGTTAACCATTTGTTTGCATCATCGATGTTATCCAACAAAATTGGATCAATGTTATTGTGAGCATTGTAACGACACACTAAATCATTGAGACGTTTTAGCTCAAGCCTATTCCTCTTTTTAGTATGAATCTGCACATAAGTTGTAGAAAGTAATTAGTAGGAGTACTTAGGATAATTAAGATACCATTTAATTTAGTAAAAATGAACTATAGCTTCTCACATCTCTCTCTTGTCGATCCGAGAAATAGATTATATGCTCGAATTGAGTTTTGNCCTCTAATAGCAAATTGTTGCAAGTTTGGGATGTTATGACCATATTGCATCCACCATTCAACTGCAGAAGAATTATTTTAAAAGTTAATAAATTGAAAGTTAGATTTAAACACAACTAAAAGTTAAAATGCTCACTTGGTTAAGATTCTGGCTCTACGAGCTGATTCCATTCCAAGTAGCCCATTAGCTTTCATGTACACACCAAGCTCCTCCTCTATTTTGTCTTGCAAATCTTGATTTGGGATTAACCTCTCAACACATGCATGAACCCCCTCCATACTTCTATATCTAAAGTCTTCATCTCATAATTTTTATAAAAGATCCTGGGGTTCAAAACATGTTCCGTTGCATGCAAAGGTTGATAAAGTTTGTCCGTCCACCTTGCATCAATGATTTCAAACCCTTTCCCATATTTCCTATCATCATATCTAAATGTCTTTTCAATAGTTTCTTTAGCCTTATCCATGGCTTCATAATGGTAGCCCATTTGTGGTTTTTCTCTCCATCCACCAAATGAAGAACAGTAACTAAAGGACCACCAACTTTAAATGCTTGAACAATGTCGTTTCAAAAATAAGGACCAATTATAGATTTTGCTACTTCTTTCCCAAGAGCTTCCTTTGCATATATACTCTCATTCCATTCAGTTGACATGAACAAGGTTCTCAAGTTTTTCTTTTGCATATAAAAGCTATGCAAAGTCAAGAAAGCTGTTGCGAATCTCGTCTTGGCTGGTTTCACCAAATTTCTTTGGTTTGTGTATATCCTCGTCATGTTCAATCAGAAGGCCCTTTGACTAATGTAAGAATGTATCTTTACATCATTAGCAAAAATTGTAGAAAAAAGATTTAATAGTTAGAAGTAAAAGAAATAACATGAAGGTTAAAAAAGAAAACTAGAACTACTACTTCACCTATAGAATATGGGGCTTCCTTGAAAATGTCACTAAACATCAAATTGATGCATTATGCATCACATGGAGTCCAAAAAATGTGCGGGAACACTCCCTTCAACATATCACCCACTTTTTTATTCTCACTTGCTTTATCAGTGAGAACTTGTACAACATTTTCCATCCCAATTTTCAAGATATCTTCTCAAACAAGTTGTACATTTTATTGGAATCGGTAGAAGAGTCACAAGGATCATAAAATTCAAGAAACACTACCTTTTGAAGAATTTACCAATACATTAAATGATCAGTTTCCCATTTTTTGCTGTCCATTTATCCATCATGACGGAACATCCATAAGTTTGCCACTGCTCCTTATGATCCTCAACAATCTTGTTTATCCTCCCCACCTCCTTTTCTAGACAAGAAATTCTTACTTCGTGTAGGTGGGGGGATTCATTCCTGGGCCATATTGGCCTACGACCTCAATTAATTCACCAAAACTTTCGATGTAATTAACACAATTGAAAGGGAGCCCTGCATCATACATCCACCTAGCAAAATCAACTATAATAGGGTCCCTTAAAATCTTCAAGGAAGAATTTAAATCAATAGCTTCGCCTTTTCTCTTTTCATGTGCCTTTTGCAAGAAATAAAGATTAAGAGGGCCTTTCACAGTGCTAGCGGTGGATGATCCACTTTCACTAGTTGAAGTCTTTCTTTGAAATTTTGAGGGAGGCGCCATTGACATATAATTGGCTTCTTCAATGTTTTCCTCATCCATTTGATCATCTTCATCAGCAAGACTAACCATAGATGCTGCATGGCTCATATGAGTTTGTATCTCATTTTTTCTCGCGACATACTCTCTCATGTCTTGCATAACAAATCCGAAACTTTTGGACCACCAATTAGATGTTTCTTGTGACTATGTAATTCATCGTTGTATGTCTTTTCATGAAAGATACATCGGACTTTTGAGTTAGTGCCATTGCAGTTCCATATGTCCAAGTAAGATCTCTTTTTTGGCTTGATTTTGTTGTAATAAAAGCAGAATTACTACAATCACAAAAAAGAAATAAAAATTTAAGCTACACCAAAAACAGAGAAAAATATATCAGAAATTCAAAATAGAATTTACTACAATGCGAGCCTAGATTTTGTTTCCATTCTTTTTCTAGGTCGCGTTGTCTTGGTACATTTCTCTTATTCAGTTTGCAAAAGAGAAAGTCCACATAACGGAGCAAAACAGATAAAGAAGAGAAAAAAATAGAAAAAGAGGAGAGGAGAAGAAGAAGAGAGAAAAAGGTAAGAAAGAACTTACCTTGAAGAGAGTAGCAGGTAGCAACAATCAGCTTGCAACAACAGTATAAGCGAGAGAAAGAGAGGCTCGTTGCAACAGAGCGAGAGAAGAGAAAGGAGAGAATCGCAGTAGTAGTCTGAGAGAATAGGAAGGAGAGAATTGCAGCAATCTGAGAGAAGAGGATAAGTTCGAGAGAGGAGAAGTTGTAATTACTTTTAATATATTAACCCTAGTAGCGCGTAATTTTTTAAATAAATTTTAAAATTAACCCTAACCTCGCTTTAGCGCGCTTGTATCGCTTTTATCCATCGTCTTGCTCTCACTTCAGTCACAGAAGCGAACGCTTAATCATCGTCGCGTTGCTTCAGGTCTTTAAAGCACAACAGGTGCACCTCGCATTAGGTCTTTAAAGTGCAACAGGTGCGCCTTGCTTCAGGTCCTTAAAGCGCAGGAGGTGTGCCTCGCTGCGCTTCGTGCTTTAAGCGGTCTCTCCAGCGCTTTTAATGGTCTCTCCACGCTAATAACATTGGTTCCAACACTTAAAAAGTGCTTTGCAGCAATTATGCTTAAAATCTACTTAAATTCAGCTAATCCAGACGGGCTCTAGATTTTTGGTACTACTCAAAAGAACATATAGCTTTTTTCCCTAAAAGCTTAGCCAAACACCTCAACTCTTAAAATACGTAGACATTTTTTTGAAAAAAAGAACTTTGGCCTCTCAAAAATTTGTTTGAAAAAAAAAGAACTTTTGGCCTCTCAAAATTTGGCCAAACAAACTTTTAATGGTTATGATAAAAGAGAATAAAAAGGCATAAAATTGAGTAGAGCCACCAAGAATTTCCGAAACGAAACGGAAAGAGAGAAGGAGAAACAGATCTGCTTCTTTCAAAAGGTTTACTAGAGATAGATTTTCTATAGTTTTCTTAGTTGTGGTCTCTTTTGTCAAAACCATCACTGTCTCATTGCTAAATTTGTTTCTATTTCTTCTGTTGTTCTCCCAGTCATTTTTCCTGCTATCAGTCCCCATCTTCACATTTTTTTCATTAATAACTTTTTACTCACATCTGTCCTTTATTATTGGCCTTGTAGATGTAACAAAACACATCCTGAAATTTACCCTCCGTGTCTCTTGAATTATCTTCATCACTTTCTTCGTTACAAGTTGATAGCAGAAAAAGTTCTAATTGCTTAATTCAGTTTAGAACTATGCATGCCAAGATAAAATAATTGTCTAGAGAATGGGATTCCGTGAAAATATTGCATTTTTTTATCTCAGCTGATTTTCAATTAGCCGAAGTGTTATTCTTTTGTGGGACTTGCAGAGAACTATCTGTTCCATGAAGAATTTAGGTATTTTAAGGAAACTCTAGAAATTCTTGAAGTTTTAAGTAATTCCACATGAAAGGAAATGAGAGATCTGTTATCTTTAACGTGAAAGTTTGGGGGTTGGTCAGTTTTAGGGTCTTGGACGAGTTGCTCGGGATTCATTTTGATGCCGCACCCATGTTAAATTCTTGCATAGTATATTTTTGGAGAACTGACATGGGTGCGGCATCGAAAGTGAAGAGTCCGTGCAACTTACTTTTTGACTAAAAGTGTCCCTTTTCGCAAGTATTAAGGACCGTTTGTTCAAGTGGCAGGTATATATGGACCACAATAAGTCTATCACTATACATTAAGGACTACGGATCATTTTCTCACATGGATGAAGGCTAAAGTTTGCTAAATAGTACACAACTATTTGATTGTTCCTGAGTACTTCCATTGAGCCACTGGGTGGTACACCTTAGTTGAAGTGGCAAAGAAACAAAAATATGAAAAAATGATTTGGGCAATGATTTATGCAAGTGATCCCGCCACTCTAGATTGTTTATGTATTTTATGCAGAGCTATAAAGGATAATAAATGCAAGAAAACCTCGAAGTTACAATAGTATTATTTATCCAACTCTTTTATTCCATGAGGAGTCGTATGGTAGCTGGTTTATATTTGATTTATGCAAGTACTAAATTCTGCATAAATAATACAATGTTTGGTAGTTGATTAGAGTAAGTTGCCTGCGTATAAAATTACGGTGTTTGGTTTGCAATGTAGAAATCTTCGTATAATACATATAAGTTATGAGGGACCTATGTATTATTTATGCAGGATAAGTGGAATAAGTAATACTTGAATAACTTATACATGAATAAATTAAACCTCGCATAAAATAATTCCTCATAACTAATTCATGTACTACCTGCATAACTCTAACCAGCTATCAAACGACCCACGAGTGTCATATCTTATGTGCTCACATGGTTACTATTTCTTTATGAAATTTTTTAGAAAGACTAATGCTAAAGGTGGAATTTAATTTGTTTACTTTCGCAGCATGACAATAATGAGAGTTTGCCATCGGCCAATAGATACATGTGCAGCACCAAATCTAGTAGTTCCTGGCCTCAAAGATGCTTGCAAATAGATAGCTTCAGAAGGGTCTGTGAATACCTGTATTCACGGTGCTTGTGGTTGTGATTTCCTCCTGTAAAGTATCCATCAAAGATGTAGAGAATCCATTCCTTGTACAGTTTTTAGGGGTTTCATTTTAGCAATCTAGTTATACTGCCATTTGATTGATTAGTTATGTTGCTCGATCAATGCATATTGAAAGTGCGTCCCTGTGATTTTGAATATAGTGAAACAGTTTTCCATGCAAGCATGCATTTCATTTTTCTAGTTGCTTACTAGGGGAAGGTGATGCATTGTCTGCTTGTGTTAATGCCTCCAATGGTTTTGCATTGGCAATAAGGGGGTTTTGGCGGACCATGTTGTATGTAGCCGGCTTTATAGTGCCAAGTTTGCGTCATTTTATTCGTAAGATAGGTTTGGCATCTCCGACCTAATGCAATTGACTGGCCCAACACTTCACACTAACACAGAGATACATTAGGGAAAAGGCCTACCCTTTTGGTCAATATTGTGCAAGGAGTAATGATGTTTGGCATATAATAGTGGTTGGATGTGTATGAACATAAACTAAGAAAACCTATGAGCACTCTCTTGCTGTGTTTTCCTCTTTGCACATCCACGTATTTATTGTACTTGAATTTCATTTTGTTATTTTTGTCCCAATTTATGCGGGATGTAGCTGACCTGATACTTAATTCTGAAGAATACGAAAAGATTTTTTGAGAATGCTCAAAACTACCTAATAAATATAATTTCTAAATAGAAGAGTTTTTGCCAAGTGGATTCAACAAGAAGAAACGCTGACAAGATCATTAAACATCACAAATAAGATAACGCCATTTTTCTTTTTAGAATCGGGACTAAAAAAATGTGTGTAAATTCGGGACATTACAAGCAGTGTCGTACGTAGTCAGTTTTAAAAGTGAGTAAATGAAAGAGTAAGAGTAAAAAAGTAAGTTGGAACCCATGACCTTCTACATGAAAGAGGGAATGCCTAACCATCATACACGCAACTTGTAGCAAATAAAGGTCTCAAGATTCGTATCTGCATTTGCTTTTTTAATTATTTATATATATGTATATTTAGTAAAATAATTTGATGAAGCAAAGGTCATGTGACACCTCTCGGTAAAGGTAACCGCCCCTCGATTACAAGTATGATTTTTGTAAAGTGTCAGTCTTTACCTGTATGGAGAAAGTAATTATCCCCTCTTCCAGTTTACGGTATTCTGTTTATAATATATTTAGAAAACTGTTATCTTGTTCATTTGCTAGTTTTCTTCTGGTTGGCCAATTTGAGCAGTCCTTTTTTTTTTGTAAATGTGTATCAGCAATAGCAATAACCCTTCTCCAGGAGAAATGGGCAGCCTAGAGACAATAAGGCCATTGCGATACCCATCAAAGGAGTCGCTTCAACTCAGGAGTTACTTTACCATATTCCAAATTCAATGGTTGTTTTAATAAATCTTCTGCTGCAGGTCGTCTTGGGATGAGATTATTTGGAATATAATTTTTACAGGCTATATGTATGCAGTATGGTTTTGACATAGATGTTCAATTGGTTAATTTCAATTTTGAGCTTGTTTCTTCAAAAGAATAATTTTATATCCTTATGGAAAATGCTTAATGCCTTTATTGGCATAAGTCATTTTCTTTTCAACTATCTAAACTCTTGCTTTGCATTACTAGCTATGTCCAACCAATTAAAGATACAATTATGAATCTTCAACATCAAAATTATCAGCAAAACACCATTTTTTATGCCTCATATCCCATGTTTTATTACATTTGTATAAGTTAGCACTTCAAAACCAACCATAAAAATGTTTCAGAATATAGTTTTCAAAGCTAAGTTATTTTCCACAGGAAATAATGGCCTTTATAGGCTGTTGCAATTGGTTAAGAGTGTTTTTGTATTGTATTAGTAACTATCTTTCGATGAAAATTTTTTCCTGCAAAAATGTTTTTATTTTCTTTTCTTTGGGTTGAGTTATGAAGTAGAGTGTGAAACAATAAGGCAGTGTAAGCCTTCAAGAAGTGTGATTTGGCACTATGGTCTGCTAAAGCTATTTGACCAAGAATTAGCATGGGGATATTCCTTTTAAGCATTGGTGTTTAACTTTTGTTTCCGTTGTTAAAAGTGATGCAAAATAGATCATATTTTAAAGCAATTTAACAAGATAGATTAGAATGAAAATAGTAGTACCAAGTTTTGCCGGTCAGACCGACAAAAATGTGAATAATTAAACACCGGCTACTTCACAATTTCTTAAATTTGAGTAATACAAAGTAAATTAGACAGTACTACAGAATTGCAAGAAGAGCACGTACAAAATTAATTGCCAGAAGAATGAAATGACAAATAAGGAGATCATTTATTTCATTTCTCTTTCAGGGGAAACAAGCAATTCATGTAGTATGTATTTATGAGAAAAGAATAATTATATCCTTTTGACTTATCTATATTGTTAGTACATATATAATAATTGTGGCGGCGAGCGAGGAATGAGAGAATTAGGAGACATCATATTCAAAGTCATAACATTTTCATCGTACTTCCTGTTGGACAAGTTAAGGCGTAGGTTGTTCCTCTTCCATTGCCAAGCTTAGCATCAACAAACGTTTGTATTCTTGCGAGTGCGATATCCACCGTTTGTTCATCGATATTGGCGAAACAGACTCGAAACCACCCTGCATCCGGGCAATTAAATGAAGATCCAGGCGAGACGTTGAGCTTCACGTCTTTTATGATCATTTTCCATAGTGCCACCTCAGCATCAACTGTTTCTTCTTTCAGCAGCGGCCTCAAATCCATCCAACAATAAACTCCCGCATTGCTTTTTAAGCACTTGATTCCCACTTTTTCAAGTCCGCCGGTGAATTTCTCGTGCCTTTTCCTTAACCTCTTCGCGCTTTCAACAAGAAATTCTTCCACGAATTCATCGTCGGACAACATGGAAGCTAGCAAATGTTGTGTCTGAGTTGAAACAAGACCGAAACTCGACATTTTCCTAGCACAATTAACCACCTCATCATTGAAGGAATATACAATCCCTACTGAACTTGAAAACCTATATCTTTGGAAAGACTGACACACATGTGTCAAATTCTTATTAATACCAATTCCGTCATCGTCGTTGATAATTTCAGCGATGCTCACGAATTGTGGAGCATCAAACACGGTGGCAGCGTAGATTTCATCGCAAACAAGGTGGATGTTGTGTTGGTCGGTGAAGGTCAAGAGGTTTATGAGTGTGTCCCTGTCCAAAACGGTGCCTAATGGATTACAAGGGTTAGTCAAAATCAAGCCTTTGACTTTGATATTTGCTTCTTGGGCTTTTTGATATGTCTCTTTCACAGCTTCTATAGTAATCTTGAAATTATTTGAACTCTTGCATGAAATAGGTAGAAGTTGTACACCAGTTCTCCACCTTAGGTCCCTATTGAATCTGCAGTTGATCAAATTTCCAAGAAACGTTATTATTTTATTCATGTCACCAAGGAAAAGGGGCCGCCATTATATTATGTTCTGGAAAAAGTCTATAAGACTTGACCATTACGTATAATTGCTTTACTAGTGCTTTTTCATTAAAAAATTCTCCCCCCAATCAATTTCCATAGGCAAAATATTATATCAATTAGAGGGAAATATACTTCCTCCTTCATTTTAATTAATATTACATCGTGAAGTGGATTCATTCATTGAAGGTCCATATAATGATTTACTGTGATGTTAATTTTTCTTTCACCAATGGCTATAAGCTAAATTGCAAGCTTATATGTGTACATACCCGGATAATAGGTGTAGGGACTAAAAAGCATCCAGGATCGGCCAAGCAACAGGAGTCTCGTTAGCTCCAGTGGCTCCGCCAGCCATTACTACACGTTCTGGATCAAACTTAACCTTACCCCTTCTTATTTTTCCCATAAAACTTGCAATTGCCTGTCCAAACAAAATACATACACAACCTCATTAATAAAGAATATGTCACACTAACTTTGTCCTACTTTGTTTAACCCTACTTTTCCTTTTAATCCGTCTAAAAAGCACGTTTTTTTCGATAACTCTTGGCTATAACTTTTCACATAACATGCTGCAAGTACCACAAAGAAAAGTTAATATTTTTAAGACATTTACATATTTATTCTTTATTTTTAAAAAATAAAATCAATAAACAAATCAAATTGAAAGAGTGACATTTTTGTGCCTAGGCTATGCTTTTTGTAGAAGAATGTATTTTAAGTCTTCCCAAGGTCTATGTCTTCATATTATGTATTTTTTTCTTCATGATTATAGAAGGGGTTAACACATAGTCTAACCCCATCACAATGGTAGTTAAAAAAATTTATTTGTGTTATAAACTTTTCAAAATTTTAAAATAAATATATCATATTATTTGCGTGCTATTATAAAAATAAAAATATAGTAATAAATTTGCCCCCAGAGACTTTCTTTTTTTGGTACAAACTCATAGAGACTTAGCTTTCAACACTACATTTGAATGTACTATTCATATTGTTGAAAATATTTATTGGGCTGGGTTTATCCATAAGGAATGTTGATTAGCCTGATAGCTTATTAATAGCTTAAGTCCCTTTCTATAATCCTAGCTCTTACTGTATAAATATAACATTAGGGTGTAGGGCATGAGGCTTTGGTACCTCTGATGACGACTAGAGTTTATAATAGAGAAAACACTTTGCATGCCCTAAAGGATATCTAGGATGTAGGCAAAGAGAGTTCATCAGCTTTGTGAAGACCCGGACGCATTGGTGACACGAGTTGTGGTTATCTGCTCCGCTATCAAGACACCCATACGTTCTTTAAACAAGTATTTGTGATTCAAATACTATACATATATAAGGAATATGAAATAAAGAGAGAAAAACTTACAGCTGTGAATTGAGGCAAGCCATGATAATCTTGGAAGTTAGCAATGGTCCTGAAAGATTCAATTCCTTCATTTGTACAAATGGAAGCTTTTGGGTTTCTCTAATCCACTTTTCAAACCAAGTCAACAGAAAGCTGCATCCCCAAAATAAAGTTTAAAAAACAACCCGGTTCAGAAGAATTCTCACATATATCGCTTCCTTAACAGAAGCATCAAGTAAGAGACTTAAAAGAAAAATATTAAACCTGATTTTCAGCGAGACCCATTTGAATAACCCCGTCAAGTTGTTCACCAGGTGGAAAGGATCGTTATCGGGATGCTTTCCACCTGACAAAATATGGCGAGTTCTCGCCATGTTGTTCGTTAGTAGCCAGCTTTAGACAAAACTACTACTGACTTGTTATTTGGAATTGATCCCGCTCTTTCTTCTCTGAACCCATTATATATATATACTTTTCTAATTTTTGATATGCCCAAAAATATGATGTTAAACAAAAGTTGTATTAGCTTTGAATTCTGCAGTAATGCTTGGTAAGAGAAATGAGGAAGTGAAGGGTATTTATAGAAATGAAAATGCAAAATGTTGGCCACTTAATGTGTAGGAAATTAATGTAGTGCTGAATTTTGGCTACTAAAGCACGGGAATAAATAGAAACGTATGTTTCAACGTTCAAAAAGTTGGAAAATAGAAAACTCACTCGACAATATGCTGGAATAGATAAAATTCTATTTCCTTTATTAATCAAAGATATCAGTTTCAAATATTAAAAATGGACAAATTTTTGGTAGAAAACACTTCTAAATATTTGAATTGATAATTATTGTAATTCACAGTATTTTTTATTTGTACTCTTTTTAGTTTTTAAATATATAAATTTTAATTAAAAATTACAAAATTTTTATGTCTCAATTCACATCATGTAGTTTGACCCTTCCTCGTATTCCAAATCAAGCCACATAAATCAAAATAAATGGAGTAACTTGTTGATTCAATATCTCACATAATATTTTAGTACCACAAAATTCAAAGGGCACTTGATGCATTATACAGTTCTTTTGTTTAACATGAAAAAAGTACCCTGATCAACCAAAGATGGCTGTACTTTTATTTTTAAATACTTGCAAAAGGGTATAGAAGGGGAAGAATATTGTGAAAATATTCTGTTAGTTTATTTTCTCAATTTTTTATTCTTTTGATGAATAAGTAAATTTAAATGAATCTCAATCATAAATTGTTTTATGCTATTGACTTGATTTAATCTGCAGTGATCATCAATATTGCTTGACCGAATCTTTTTCCGTTTAATATCACAATGCTTATTTATTTTTTAATTCGTTTAAAAAAAGAATGTTATTTCTTTTTTATAGGTAGTAGTGTTATTTTTATAGTAAAATACCTAAAGACTCCCTAAAGTTGACGCGTTTTCAAATCCCTTCTAAACTATCAATAATCTTAATTACCTTCCCCGATTTAGCTATTTGATTCTTAACTCCTTACGCCATTCATTATGAGAGTGAGATACACTCTCCATGTTGCTTTTTATCCATGTGTCATTTTAATTATTTTAAAAAAAATTAATTTTAAAATCTATTAATTTTTTAGATTTTATTTTTCAATTAGTAAAAGAAAAAACACTTGGCCAGAACTCTACCCCTTTTAAGCAAAAAAATATATATATATTTTTGCTAAAAATAATGAAATTATAATCATCTTTTCTACAAATTTTTCCCGAAAAGAAAAAGTTCACTATTAAAATAGATAGTCATTATATCTAAGTAAAATATAATAAAATTATACAAGCTTGAAGCATCATTATTTTGCTAAATTTTTTATTTTAATAAAATAAAGAAGCTAACCAGTTTTTTTCTTCTTCTAAAATTAGCATTTAAACAAGAAATAAAAAATTACGCATTTGCAACTTCATTATTTGAGTTAAATCATTTTTTATGTGAATAAAAATGACGAAACCTCAAAGTTTTTAATTGATTTAGGCCGAAAAGAGAATGTACAATTGAAATAAAAAAAATAAAAAAAATAAAAAAAATAAAAAAAATAAAAAAAATATATTATTTTTTAAAAATATTAAGTTTATTTTGCTAGAATAATAGAGTTGGAGTCAATTTTTTCAATTGACCTCGAATAAAATAAAAAATACCCATTAAAATAAATAACTGAGAGCCGATTTTTAATTTTTTTCTTTAATCCTCACATGTTTAGAAGAGAGTATATTCACTCTCTTTGCCACACCAACATTTAAAGGGTTAAAAACTATCAAATAAATATTAAGGGGTAGTTAAGATTATTGATAGTATAGGGAAATTTGAAGAAAACACGCTAAATTTAAGGAAGTCTTTAGATATTTTACTTTTTTTTTATATTTAGTATTCACCCGGCTTCAATTTTTTGTTCAATTAGTTACTATTCGAGAATTAAGGGAATCGTGAATTATTTTTTTCAAATTTCTAAATATTAAAAAAAACTAAAATTAGTTATTTAAAAATGAAAAAATAAAAAATTTCTAAATATGTAAATTATATTTCAAAAAATTAAAGATTCTATTCTCAAAATCACATCAATCAATTTAATCCTAACTCGTATTTAAAATCATACCATATAAATTTAAGTAAATAGTTAACTTTTTAATTTTAAAATTCACATAACATTTTAATATCATAGATTTAAAGGACATTTGATATATTTATATACTTTTTAAATTTATTTAGGTCACGGCATTCAAAAATTTCTTTTACTTTTTTAAAATTAAGACACATAAAATAAAAATGAAGGGATAATAACTCATGAATAGGTACCTCGGTCAAATTTCCATCTTAAATAACTTGTCATTTGATTTTTTATTATTTTATTTTTATTTATGTTTTAAATATAATTTTTCTTCATAAAATATTCGTAGTCTTCAAATACAAATTACTATAAAAAAGAAACTCCTTTAAAAATAATAAATAATTTATGATAAATCATTATAGATAATTTGAGAGGAGGAAATAATTGTTTGCGTGTGAGATAAAACTAGTCATGAGAAAAAGGTTTCCTTTTTAAATTTGCATTTCAGTTTGTGTTATATTTCTGGTTATAGGTGCTTTAATTTTTTTAGTTTTTTAATGAACGTGTATCATGGGCTGCTCGCTCTAGTCTTTGGTTACGCAAATATCCTCACTAATGTTATCTAACTTTTCCCATTATATTGTCTAACACAAACACAATTTTAATTACATGCTCTACTTACCTATAATTCATCCTTTTAATTTCTTAGTCCTATAATTGGGATGGAGAGGACTACTAATTTATATTAATATTAAAAAGTTTGAAAGTCCTTAAGTTATTTACTATTTTTAAAATTATTATTTTTAATTGTTATTTTGAAATTTTTCATAAAGCTAAAAGAATTCCATACCGAAAATTCTTCAAGTGAAGTTTCCACGCCTACTTTTAATTTTTTTATATATATATATATATATATATAATTTTTTACTAAAATTTTCCATAAAGCTTTCATGCCTTCTATTTTTTTTCCATACATTTTTCTTATATAAAATTTTCCATGTAATACCCTAAATAAATTTTCCGTTAATTTCCCAAAATTTGCCAAAAAAAATTTCTTACTTTCCCCAATTATTTTCCTCATATAAATAGTACTGAATTCTTTTCACGTGCGTCTTAAATTTTTGTTGTTTTCCCTTGAGACAAAAATCTAAATGCATCCTAAAAGATTTCTTAAAAAGAAATTTTGCGTAAAAGAATTCGCTTTTCCCATGCAGTAAATTAGTTTTTTGAAGTGTTGTACTAATATTCTCACTCTTTCAATTTTTTTTTTTTTTTTTATTTTTTATTTATGACATTATTATTCTAGTATTCTTACCTTTTATATGATTTTTTGGTTTTAAAATTCTTCCACTTTTATAAAAAAGAAATTATAATTGCATAATTTTATCTATCAAAGTCTTCTTTTATCAATAATTTTGTCTCAAAGTCTTCTTCATCAACTCGTAGTAACTTTAATTTAATCTCCAACTTTGTATATTTCTATGTTTCTTCTATTTTAAATCTATTTTTTTGTTTCATATTGTGAATTTTTGTTAAGAACACAATAATCTTATCTTTTTTCTTTCATGTTGCGGATTTGAAGAAAACAATAATAATTGTTATGCTAGCTCATTGTTTACGTTCAAAATAATTTAACTTATATTGTCTACTTTAGTAAAGTATAATATTAATATTATGAGTCTATTCAAGTAAAGTAATCCTTCATCTCATAAAAATAACTTATTTATAAAATTATATTTATTGTAAATTATGACTCTTGTGCACAATTTGTTTTAGATAAGTTTTTTCCCCTTTTTTGATAATAGGGAAGTTTTACAAAAGATGAAGAGGTAATAATTCTTTTCATTTTTATATATATTATATATATATATATATATATATATATATATATATATATATATGTATATATACATATACACTTCTAACCATTAAAGTTTAATATTTTTAATTTTTTTAATTTTTTTATCTTTTTTGATTTTTTTAATTATATATTGAAAAAGTGAAAAAAATATTAAAACACAAAACAAAAATTCTTTTCTAAAAACCTGCTCTAGCTTTGTCGTTGTTACCTTTAATCCATTCCATTCTGATTCGAAAATCTTTCAAGTTCATAAACGATCACCCATATAATCCTCCTTGACTTCCCTAAGATGAATGGAGCTTCCGGGAGTTAGTGCATTGGATTCTAGGCTTAGGACAAGGAGGTTCCGAGTCTCTTAAAAGGACAAAGACTAATTAATATCATATTTACACCGATCTAATTATCATAAACGAATGCATTAATGGTGTTAATCCTAGTTTTCTATCGCAAACAAGGAGATTCAGGTTGGATTCAATGACAATACTATAGTTCAAGAATGTAATAGTCACTTTTCTACTATTACTTTTTAAAATAATTTTATTTGCTCAAGATGCAACACAATCTTCATATTCAAATTATTATTTAATTATTAAATATTAAATATCTTTATTATAATATAATTTTTCTTTCATATTTTAAGTGTAAAATTCTTGTAGAATTTTGTGTAAAAATTTTTCACAAATATAATAATTGAGTTTACCGCCGCAAATCTTTCATTAGGTTAATGTAATTTTATATTATTTTAAGTGTAGACTTCATTAGGTGTAGAATTAAGTGCAGAATCTTATTCATTGACTTTGTCTTAGTTTTGTCTCAAAGTCTTCTTCATCAACAACTTTGTCTCGAGGTCTTTTTCATCAACTTTGTCGTAACTCGATTCAATCTTCAACTTAAGATGCTGTGTTTCTTTATCTTAAAATCTAGCTTTTTGTTATGTTGTTTTGAAACAACAAAGAATTGCTACACTAGCTCAAATTGATAATCTTTTAAAATAATATTTAAGTAGCTTTGTAATGAAAATGTTATTAAGGTTAAAAGAGTTGAAATTACTAATTATATTGGTCAAGATAAATATGATTAACATATTGGTCAAGATAAATATGTAATTAGTAGTTAGAATATCTTACAAGTACTAGTCTATGAGTATGTGCTTCGCGCGTGTCCCTCATATTAATAAGAGCAAATTCATAACAATGTCATTAATAATATTTAAAAGATTGTATGTAACCGTATAAGAATTTAAAAAGAAAATTATAAATTTCAAATTGATAAATGATTATGTTTAAGAGTTTGATCCAATCAAGTAGTTATTTCTTCTGGGCTTTGTTCTAATACTTGTTTCAATAAACAAAAATGTCATAGAAATAGGATTTGATTGAAATGTAAGAAAATTATTCGCTTTTACATGCATAAGCACTTAAATACATGCATTATATGTATATATAAACATTACAATTTTCTATATATTTCAAATAAGGAAGAATTTAATACATAAGATTTAGTTAATTTTAAAATTCTAAATATTAGAATAATAATTAAATAACTCATTTGTCAAGTGTGAACTCTATTTTTAAAAAGGTAAAAAGGTGAATGATATTTTGTTATGAGGTTTCGTACTTTTAATATTTAATAATAACATAATTGTAAATTTTTGATTTACTCTTTTATGAGATTATTTCAACTCAATTTTTTCCCTCTTTCTCTTAATTTAAGTGGTTAGTTAAACACTTCACATAAATTAAAACAATAAAAATATGCGCAGATTAACTAAAGTTATAGCCAATAACAAGAAAGACATTCCTCGACACCGAAACAACTTAAAATATATTATATTTCTATAATTTTTTTATTATGCAAATTTCTTAAAAGAAGAAGAAGGAAATCACGTATTAATACATAATAAAATTACTCTTTAATTTATTTTTCAGACAAATATCAGTTACGATAATTACTAGTTTAATAAACAATTGATTGATATATAAGTTAATATAATTGTAATTGAAAGTTTAAATTTTAGACTTTTGAATACGCTCAAATAAGAAAAAGTTTAAGGAAAAAATCTATTCAATTTAAAATACTAAATATTAGGAGTTGTACCTTTTACAAATTAGTAAAGATTTATAATAATTAAATAACAATTAATTGAGAAAAATAATAAATGACAATTTTATCTATTGTAGAATCTTTTCATGAAGCGCAATAAGTTTAATGAACATTATAAGGACCTTCATACTTATATCTACAAAGAATATTTTGTTAAGTAAATAAGAGTAAAATATTATGCATATATTGAATATTAAATTAATTGATGAAATCTAAAGTAATTATCAAAGATTGTTCCATTGGAAGATTGTATTGCATCTTTAAATGAAACAAAATTATTTGAAAAAAAGAATTCGTGAGAAAAGTGATTGTTGCATTTCCAAATTATAATGTTATTATTGAACCCAACATCAATCTCCTTGTTTACCGATAAAAATTAGATTAACACTATTAATGCGCCCATTTATGATGTAATGATCTTGTCTTTTTATAAATATTTTTTTCTTTTTAATATATAATTACGAAAAATATAACATCAACTTTTATGACCTCAAGTAGGGAATTAAAATGTAATAGTAAAGAAATATACATATAAAAATATTAAAATATTGATAATATATTATTGAAAAATTAAAAGCTCAAACATATATGTAAAGATATAAAATATAATACGAAAAAAAATTATTACCTCTTCATCAACTAATATTATAGTTATTTGTATGCCTTTCTTGTTCCTTTACTACTTTATACTAATCCAACTCCAATTACTATGACTTTTATTATCCATTGAGAATCATATTGACTTAAGTTGTTAATTGACACTATTTTGTTCACAAAACTTTTCGCATTCCATTGCAATTTTATCTAAAATAAATTACGCACGTTAATTATAATTATAATAATTTATAATTTTATTAAAAAAGTATTTTACAGTCAGATTACTTTATCTCAATGTACGAAACTCATGAATATACGGAAGTTATAATGTTAACGCCGCTTATAAATAATCAAATCACATGATACAAGAAAAGTAAAGGATAACTAACTTGACATAAAAATTGAAAGGGAAAGACAACCCCCGTTAAGAAACAAGGACCTCAAATCCGCAATCCGACAAATACCAAGTTCAGCATTCCTCACAGGAGATTAAGCACTTTGCAACCCTTCTTTCAACACAAGAACGATTCAAAGCTTTAGACAAACTCTCCATACTCAAACTACTATATGTTCAAAGACAATAATGTTTCACTCTGTTTTGCAGGAAATTAAAAGAACACCTATTTATACTAACTAAAGGAAAAGGGATACTATTACAAATATAAATTTTAATGAAAGCAAGGGCCTTCTTTGGTGGTCTTCCTTTCTTTGAAATCAAAGAATGGCCAATTGCACATCTAGCCATTTCTTCATTCTCCTGGCTAACTTGTGCTCCTTCACCCATCAAAGTTATGATCCAAATATGGAACCATTTGAATTGTACTATCACATAATTTAATGATTAAAGACTCAATTAAAAGAAAAAATTGAGTTTTTTTAATTTTTTATTTTTTTAATGTTTTAAAATAAAAAAAAAGGTTACCAACCCAGGGGCATAGGTTTTACTATTATATTTTTTAAATTCACAACATAAAAAAATTCATTACATGAAAAAAAAGAGGATAGATTAACACGAAAACATACAATATTGGAGATCAATCAAATGCAAGATTTGAAAAGTTGATAAATTAAATTATGCAATTATAAATTTTTAATTTTAATTAAATTACATGTTTTTTTTGTTTTTTTAAAATTTAAAAATATAAAAATATTAGGACATTACTATTAAAAAGGAGAAAAAAAGCTTTATCAAAAAGGTAAAAAGAAAGAACTTTGTAAAATTTCTATGATAAAAAAGGGAAAATTTTTTTCCAAACCGCAAGAGAAAACACTTTTGTGGAAGTATACCTTTTTTTTTTTATTTTTTTTATTTTTTTTAGTTTTTTTATAATGTAAAATTTATATGAAATTGGTGTTTTTGTAATTTATAATTGAATTAATTGACTCAAAGCTGAATTTTAACATTTATAAGTAAAGTTGTTTTGTTTTTTTATTTTAAAAAATTTACATGCACAAATAGAGTTATGTCATAAATAAAAATCTAATATGATAAAATAAAGTGATGAAAATAATTAAAAATAATAATTATATAAAAATAGTAAATAATAATTTTATCTATTATAATATTTTTTAATAAAGAATAAAAATTCAATCAGTATTTCTTGGGACGCTGCCTTCATACTTTTAATATAACATAGATATAAATTAAAAGTTATGAAACACTAAACAAAATTCACACCACTTAACAAAATCATTACTATTTTTTTTAATACATTTTTGTTTGATTAACACGATTCACACATATAAAGCAGTACTCTAACCTAAACGGCTAAACACTAAACAAGCACTTTCTATTTTTGGATAAATTCCTTTTGACTATTGAGGATGAAGATTCCCATAAAAACAAAAAAACAATTCCACAACTTGAAGTATTAGGTGGAGAGTTAAAATAAAAATTTTAAACCGGATTTAATAAATAATATTCTGTACTATGACACAAAGTCTATATTTGAATAAAAAATATAATTTTAATCCTCATTTTATTTTTAATAAGAAATTTTAGAAAAAGAGATGCTTCTAGTATATCGATCACATATTAGGACAATTAAGCGACGTATACGACGGAGCCAAGATTTTAGTAAGGACAAGGAGAGGAGGTTCGTAACACCTCTAATTGTGTGAGATTGCATTAGATCAACTTTGGTCCATTTTCATTTGCCTTAATGATGGATGAATTTATGCGTCATATATATCCAAGGTAAGATATCATGGTATATGTTATTTATGGATGACATAATATTCACCGACAAGCACTACGCAGAGGCGGATTCAAGATTTCAAGCTTGCTGCTTCCACCCATCTCAAATTTAAAAGAAAGAAAATAAAAGCCTTCAATGGTGGTTTGGGGATTTGAACCCTGACCAACAACAAAACTTAAAAGTCTTATTTTCAACCATTGAACCAACAACACACTTTTTTAATGAGTTTCCAAGTCATATATTTTTATATATCTACCGAAATTTTCAATACAAATATGCGAACACGCCTAAAGTTAGTGGGTTCCATGGGAACCCCCTTGAAAACACTACATCCGCCTCGGACTCATGATGAAGAATACTAGACTGGGAGGTTTGGAGACAAACCGTGGTGTTTGAAAGGTTAATGTCAAGCAGAACCAAAGTTGAATACTTCGAGAGTGAAAATTTAGTGATGTAAATACATACGGTATGGGAAGTGAGGCTTGGCAACATATATAGGCCATCACTAAGAAAGAAATTTTAGTTTCAAGTATATTGGGTCTTTGATCCAAAATGCTCGGAGATCGACGATGTTGTCACACATCGTGTAAGTGTGGGGCGTGTGATGAAATGGAGGCTTGACTCCGTAGTTCCATGTGATAAATAGATGTCACTTAAACTTAAAATAAGTTCTACAAAGTGGCGGTTAATGACCATGCTGTTTCGCTGTGGGCGTAAAGTGTTGGCCCACAAGTAGTTCAATTTCATATTTAGAAGATAAGGGTTACAAAAATGAGGATGTTTGAGGTGGATATGTAAGAATACTATGAGTGATAATATTAGGAATGAAAATATTCGTGATAAGGTAGGAGCGGCCTTCGTGGTGACAAAGATTTAAACAAAGATTGGCATTTATTTGGGCATGCAAAGAGGAGAGACGCACATTAAAGGCCCCTATGAGAAGGTATGAGAGGTTGACACTGATGGGATTAGAAGGGGTGAGGTGATCAAGAAGTATCAGAAAAGGCCATTAGACAAGTGAGTAATGTATATTCAAATTTACCGAGGACATAACCTTAAATAGGGAGATTTGAAGATTGCATTAGAGTAGAAGGCTAGTAGGTTGTTCATGAGCATTGTCTTGCTTTCACATATGCCTTCGCATGCTTGGTGGTAGTTTGATGTCCCATCTCTGTTTTTTCCTTTAATACTAATAATATTAGTAGTACTCAAGTAGTTTCTTGTCTTGTGGTTTTATTATTATCGATTGTTTCTGTGTTTTAGTTATTATCGCATTATTCTATCATTACTGATATGCTTTTTCTTGAATGCTATGTAATGGTTCCTCTAGTATTTGTTTTGTCTTCTTTTATATGTTCTTTGATACGTTATTTGTGTTGGGGATATTATTTTTTCATAAATAATTCTATCTATGACGTAGAATAAAGATCTCGCGTACACTTTATCCTCCCCAAGCCCACTTGTGAAATTTTACTAAATATATGTTGTTGTTGTTGAAGAAATTTTTATAACGACATGATAATACGACATGTCTGAAATCACAAGTTTTAAAAGTCTTATAAGTCACACAAATATTATGATATCTTAACACTATTATAAGTTTCAACTATTTTTTTTATATATATATTTTTATTAAAGTACTCTATCTTGATTTAAATTATTCACATAAATTAAAATAAGAAATAATAATATTGTACTAGTAAACTTTGTGCAGGGACGGATATACTATATATCGATGTGGATTTTATTAATTTTATAATTTTTAAAATATAATATAAATTTATGTGTAAAATTTATTAGGAATTAGGATGACAAAAATGAGAATGCGAATAATACGACGTCCAAATTATGCAAAAGAATGAAACTGACAAGGAAGTTGGCGTGTGACTTTTTGTTTGCAGAAACGGCTGTTGGTTGTTGTGGAAAAAATATGTTGTTTTTCTCCTGTTTTCTGTGATGTTTGACTAATGAAGTGCAACGTAAGTATCTTCAAATTCTTGGACGAATCAATGAGTTCAAAATTCATTGCTATTATAGAAATTGACTCACCGGCCTAAATAATCCTCGCGGAATTAAAAACATTTAGTGGATACCCTCTTGTTAAATTAAATAGGTGGATGTATGCAACACGGACAGTATATTGTCATTATGACCAACTAATTATACTTTAATTGCAATGTACTAGAAGGTTCCTATTTCAATTAATTTCTTGATCTTATCCCTTTTAGCTTGAGTTTGTGTTAACGTCAACTCTGTCGTATTTTACTAGTCACGGTCAACATTTTGAAAGTACTGGATGAGAGAAAACTAGTCGCTTTTACGCAATATAAAATAAAATTTTATTCTTATCTCGTAGTTAGAAAAATTGATTTGATAAGCCTTTGGCTTAAGAATCGGTTTAAAACAACGCGTAAAAACCGCGTCATGTCTTATCTAATTACTTTTCCTCAATACTTGTTTGATCTACCTCTACCTCTCTTGAATCATCCATTTACACCTTCATAATCGAGTATCCGTGGATCTCCTCATCACATACCCGACTCCTCTCAATCTGCTTACATCTATTGTCCTCTACCAAAGCCACTCCCACCTTATTTCGTATATCCTTATTTCTAATTCTATCTCTCCCAAGAGCCTACACATCCACCGCAATATCTCATATTCGCTACTTTCATTTTCTCGAAAGTGAAAGTTTTACTAGCCAACGCCTACCCATGTAATATACGGCCACCACCACTCACAGAGACTTGCCTTTAAGTTCTCATGGCATCTTCTTATCACATAAGCACTCCTGGACAAGCAGCTTCTATTTCATCTATCCCGCATCAAATACAAAGAGTGACATCATCGTCAATCTCTATTTTTCGTGGGTAATAGATTCAAGATACTTAAAGTCTTTTCGATGACTTGCAGACGTTTCAAATTCCATGTGATGCGTACATAATTGAAATTGCACTCCAAGTATTTTTTATCTTGGTTCTACTCAACTTGAACTCTTAATTAGATCCTGGGTTTCCAAATCTCATACTTAACGTTAATTTGCCGCGAGTCTCGGCTCAATCAAAACTATATCATTTGCAAATAAATACACAATGTAATCTCACCTTGAATTTTCCGCATCAAATATCCAACCAACACTACTAAAAATACCAAAATCGAGGAATAAAACTGATGGATTGTAGTCGGTGTAAAAATTAAGAAAAATTAATACAATCCGTCTGGGCTTTTGTATATTTTTATTTTTAATTATTTTTTAAAAGAAACCGCATTCGTTACACCCCCGTAAGTTTTGTGTGCATTTAGTTGGCCTATTCGTACGTTGGCCGAGAGTTTTTTGTGAGTGCCTTACGTGCGAGGGAAAGGGCCCGGGAAAGGCCGAACGAGTGCCAAGGATTTCGCAGTGAGGCCGAACCGAAGCCGCCAAAGGGGCAAAGTGGCACGGAGCCCTACCCCGTGTGTTAGCCAACGTGGCACCTGAGCCAAACGGCGCGTTGGCCAACGTGCCACGTTGCTATGCATCCGACTCCAAGTATAAATAGCCCTCACCCTAAACTTTATATCATTTTCCTTATATACTCACGACTGTGAATGTAGGAAGGACGGCGGTTTATATAATTTTCGTCCGATTACACCGCTAAATGCCATCCAAATTAACTGCATCGGCATAAGGCTACAGTGGAGCATTTCTACGGAGCTAGTTTCTGAAATTGCCGGCCGAATCGTTGTCCCACCGAGCCAAAGTTATTGGAATTGCTCCAAAACTAGTGTTAATACAATCCTGTGCTTAAAGTAAGTATTTCTCCTTCTAGATTCCCAAGAAAATTACGAGTTTTCGATCGTCTTTCGATACGTTGAAGAATAGTCAGTATATATACATATAAGTTATTGTTTTCTTCCAATATAGTAATGAAGTTAGCTCTATTCTTCCATTAATGTGATTATAGTTGGGAAGAATAGCCGAATAACACCAACCTCGCGCGTGGTTAATCGGTAACAGCGAAAGAGGTATGTTAAGGCAATTTTTCTCGATAAGTTAGTTTCTTCAAGATAGTAATCCAATATTAATCCCAAAGAAGCATTTATATATTTATCATGTTCACAAGATGTTATCATGTATAGTTGTCAAGTAGTCACCCGAGACTCCGTATTTGTATTGCTTTTGGACGATATCGTATAGCTTCCGTGACCGCCCCAGGTTAATAACTCGTGAGCCGACTGGCCCGCCGCAGGGCGGAGGATACACGCTCTACTCTGGAAGCGCACGCGTCCGCAAGGGACGGCACGGGGAGCCGCTCCTCATATTTTGCCGTGTTAGCCTATACATACCCCCGCCGAGCGTCATACCGGGTGTATATTTCAGAGTCCTCCCACTCAGCACAACTATAGTCAGCCCAACGGCCCAAGTTGCATACCCAAGGGATTGGCAGGACGCTTTTAGCTATTAGTTGACGCAGTATGACCTCGGATTGGGGTAAATAGATTGAGGTGTACTACTCAGGGCTAATGGGCCTGTGTGGGTTGCTCGTGCCGATTGCACCTTCCGCCATGAAAGGCCGTATAAGGTTTATGTACGTTGCTTTAGTTAACATCGATAATTAGACAAGAGGGATGCCACGCTATGTCGCATGACCTCTACTCTACTCATTATAGTTGCGTTTAGCCCCGATTCCATTATTTCGCCGCTTCACCGTTTCCTTTACTCGCCCACGGTCGCCTTATTTCTTACTTTCTACTATTTACGCTATCGTTTACATACTCGCACTGTGGTACCGACACCCTTTGGGCGCTACACATTTCCCGCAGTACAATAATGCACGAGGAGCATCCTCAGAGTTCCGGGGCCACAGACAGGCCTTCAACTCCTATCTTCCGAGCTCGAGTGATGTAGAGGCTTACTCGTTGTATAGTATTGCAGGCCTGTGGCCCCCGTCCCGACCATCTTATTACTCCTGAGGCTTGCATTGTATTATTTCCCGCGATTAGCTGACGTTGTCCATGTGGGGCCCCGTTTAGCTTTGCGATTGATGGACCTTATTTGGCCATATAGTTCGTATTAGCACCCGATTTCGCACTATACTAGATATCATGGTGGCTTGTCACCCGCATAGGTCTCCTTATAATTGTTTGTCTCTCGGTTAGCCGTTTACTTTCACACCTGCCATACCTGTATCTGGCTTCTGGGTTGTATTTAGAACTGCTATATAGCCCATTGTTTTCTTGATTCCAGAGTTAATGTCACCCGCAGGTGCTTCGTCCCGCCCCGCCTTAGTAGTTCGTATCCTAGTAGGCACTGTGCCGCTCATGCCTCCTATGGGCATGACAATTTCCTTTGATTTTTTCGTGCAAAAATCTACGAAATTTATTTTAATTTTTTTTTAAAAAACGACGCCGTCCTTCGTTTTTAATTATTTTTTAATAAAAATCGAGGGACATCGTCGCTTTTGAAGTGCAAAATTGAAGTTGAAGAGAATAAATAAAAAATAAAAGAAAGATCTAAAAAAACATTCCTCTAATGAAAGTGGTAAATTAATTCAATGTCATAGCAAATACCCGGGTTCGAATCTAAGTAGCTATATTTTTTGTGTATATTTTATTTTAAGCTAAAATTTATAAAATTTTAAAATTTAATTAATTTTAATTTATTAAAACCTAATTTCCATAATTGGTTGGTTGTCCTCTGCTTTAACCGACCATGTCTCTGCTTGCTTACACCGACGAGCCAAATTACTACGTAGTGGGGCAAGGCCTGCTTTGAGCCAAAAAATTGACCCCTGGGCTCCATTGGTTTTCCTCATTTTGGGTAGTTTTTTGTAGTGCAAGGAAAATAAAATTCCGCTAAGGATCGATCCGGTGCAACTCCCATGAAAATTAAAAAGTGCTTCGAGTTTGCTCCATTGTCCTTAATCTAGTATCGACTCTATCGTACATGTCTTGATCATCCTAGTGTACGCCATAGGTACATCTCTAGCCTCCAAGCACTCCTCCACCTGTGTCAAAGAACACTATACGTGTAAATCCTTCTTCCTCTCCCTATACCGCTCCACCAGTCTCTTTACGAGATGAATAGTTTTGTAAATGATCATCCGATATGAATCTAAAGTGGTTTTCGAAATAGCCACGTTCATCCCCATTCTCATCTCCACTACCATCTCCCGTACCTTCTGGTGGCTCGGGTAGTTTGATACCCCGTAGCTCTTGCGCTTTGAATATCACCCAATTTGTTCCTTGCACAAAACGAAATCATCGTACTCCATCTCCAATTTGGTTTCTTTGTCTTCTTAAAAGACTCTTGAACAACTCGCTCAATCACCCATACCTGGTCCATCTACACTTTTCTAAAATTTCATTCGAATCTCATTTAGCCCGACCGTTCTATCCCTATGCATCCTACGAATAACACCCTTCATATCATCTTATTTTTTGGATTTAAGGGACTACTCATTGTGACGATAAATATCAAACCAATATTAAGCCGTAAGGAGTATTAGGGCCTTATTTGTTTGCACTTAATGAAAGTCCGAATTTGAATGGTTCGGATCTTAGGCTATTAAGTACATTTATTTACATTAAGATTTAAGTACTTATTTAACCTTAGTAGATATTATTTACAACTTTTGAGAATTCAAAAGTAATAATAATAATAATAATAATAATAATAATAATAATAATACAATAATAATAATAATATATTTTTTATATTTTTTATTTTGTTAATTATAACTTGAATAATTTAAGGGGATAAGTTCTAATTGTTTAAATAAATATTTTTAAATAGTAGTAGAAACAGCTTTCGTAAATTTAAAACAAAAGTACCAAAATTATTTTGAAAATTAGCCAAACACAAATTATTGTTTTAATATTGATAAAAACACTTTTCAAATTATTTAAAGCCAAATACACAAACTACTACCACTACTAGAAATAGAGATTTTTCCCACTATAAATCGTTGAAAATTTTTTAAAACATAATTTTTTCACCCATTTCCCACGAACCAATTCACTGAAAAACGCACATGTGAAAAATGCATTCTCGCCAAGAAGTGTGTTTCATGATTTTTCAATAGTGAAAACACTATTATTTTTCTTTTCTCACCAATATCAACAATAACCCCTTAATATTTTTCGATGAAAAATCTTCAAAGAAAATAGTAATTTTTTTTGTGGTGCAATCTTCAAAAGTACTTTACAAAAAATGTTTGTGACAAAACCACTTTTCAAAATAATTGAAAATTTCGCCAAATAAAAAAGAGGTGAGACAGGAACTTAAACAGATTCATCTGTGTTAAATCTATCATTGAACTAACATTTTGAAAATTAGTTAGCAATTAATTAATCTTTAAATTTTCAGTAGTAATTTACAACCAAAACACATCTTTGTGAAAATACTTATTTAATTTAAATTTTACCCTTGAGGATAAATTCTTATGAATACATTATCCGACTTCAAAATTACTATATTACTTGGACCACACGTTAGAGGACTTAAAGATTGCGGGCAGCTGACAAATATTTAAGTACGTACTGATTGGTAGAAAAAGATTTGCTTAAGTCTAACAACACGGAGATATATGTTTTTATTTTTTTGTTGGTCAAAGTAGAACTAATATATAATATTGGAGTATTAAATACTGTTCATACAAATAGTCATGTTTTTCTATAGGTGGTGGTAGACTGGTACTAATAGAATACTATGACCATCAATTTTTTTTTTTTAAAGCTTTTGAGCGGAGGTGAATTTGGAATTTGAAAATTTTGAGATATTGTCAGAGGCATATGTCTGTTAATCGACGCGATATTACGGTGACAGATTACGATTTTATTGAAAAATATTGTTAAATAAGTATAAAATCAAAATATTTAATTAAATGAGAAAAATATAACATAGTTCGCGCCTAGTTTGGATGGTCTTAAATCTTTATCTACACTTTAAAGTACCTAAGGTTCGAATTTTAATTGAGCCTTTATATGCATCATTGCTTGTGCGTCTCTGCAAAAATAGATATTGGATCAATGCACCAAATCAATCTTTAATTAAACGAGGGGGTGCAATCATGTAATTAAGATAATACGCATATTATGGAGACTTAATTATGAACATATATGTTAATAATTTTTGTTGTTACAAAATAAAGTAGTGACATTGAGGAATTAGTAGTACACTTCGTTTTTTGACTTTTGGCAAGAATATAATGTTTATATGCTTTGAACAGGACAGGTAGATGGGCTATGAGAGATGAGTCTTTGATTTCTATCACATTCATATTAGCTACTTCTCCTTTGAGAATTTTGTACTAGGCTTCTTTAATTTCTTTCCGTCACTTGTTTCCCTATTTTTCTACTCTACTTTGTTTCCGTGTTTGTCGTCTTAAAAGATCAAGAAAGAATTAATTTTTCTTTTTCTATTTTACCGTTATTGTATTTTCTAATAAAAATATTCTAGCAAAAAGTAAAGATGAGAGGTAAAGAATAAGTAAAGACAAATTTAATCAAATAAGTCTTATTATTCATGTTTTCTGAAGGGTATAACAAGTAAATAGAATCGGAGGGTAACATAATAATATATCCTGTTCTTCTTCTTCTTCGACTTCTCTTTGTAATAAATGAATGATAGAAAATAGAATTCAACCAATCTTAACTCTACTGACAAGGGGAGAGAGAGGAGAGACCAAATGAACAGAGTAGGGCTAATTTTTCCTACTTGTTCAATGTATCTTTTTTTCGAGTGTCTCGCCCGATTCACTGAATTGTTAACTTCTTGCCCGTTGCTCCTATCGCTGGTTTACCTCATTATCAGGAGATGCACATGGTTATTAAAGTCAGCTAGTGCACCTTTGAAGAAAAAGATGGGCACATTCCACTATAATTAAAGGAAAATAAGTCAATATATATTCTTTTTGAACCATAAAAAACTTAAAACAAACGTAAATGCATTATAAAGAGAAACCTAAGATTAAAATTTTGAGTATATATCTTGCATGCACTTGTTATCAGTTTTTAACATAATCAAAATACGAAGAGTATGTCTTAAGTTCTAAGAAACATGACTTAGAAAAATGGTCTCACTTTAAAACAAACACGTTTATAATTCAACATTCCACAGAATATGTCTAATATTTGCATTGTTTTAAAGATATTTCTTTGAAAACAGATCTCGTATTCATATAAGTCAATACATATATTTAGTTGAAATTGTTCCAATTTATCTTTCGTTACATTTTAATTTGCATTTATTTATATTATTTTCATCAACAACGAAGTTTCAATATAAAATGAATGAATATCACGCTTTGAAATTCTTAATAAAGAAAAAAAGGTTCAAAATCAATCTTCATCAACTTTAGCTGCATTTAATAAATTACTGAATTAAACCCAATTTATTAGTAGTCAACGGAAAAAACAAAATTCTTTTATAAAGAAAATTTTGAAGAAGAGCAAAGCTATTCGAATTTGAATTAGGTAAGAGGAAAATTTAGGATTTTTCTGAAATCGTGAGAGAGGGATTCGACTTTTAAAGGTTGAGGGGATGCAGACTGACATCTTAAGAAAAATGTTTATTTTGTGGAAGCATCAATGTTAAATTTATTGAAGTTTTAGTTGAGAGGGAGAGCCAAAATTTTAAATTAATAATTGATATTTAATAAATTTATTGCAAATAAATATATAATATTTAAATGAAAGTTATTAAATTCAATTAGCTATAAAGTAAGACGTACGTGTGTGTTGACAACAAATCTTGAGAAGACAAAAAGAAAATGATTTATAAAGACAACCTGATTAAGGTGGGCTTAAGTGAATCCTTGTCTGAGTCAACAGCCATCCCACTCTCTCTTAACATCTTTAAATGGATTAAAGAATATAGTGTTAGAAAAAACAGGAACATTTGAACGTGTGGCACAAGGCACACCAAACTAATTTTTCTCGTTTTTTGCCCAGTGAAAAAAAGGCATATTACCACATAATTTCATTCAACTAACAATTAAGAAGTTGCATGAAAAATCTTAAAAATATTATTATTACTTGTGCAGTATCTTATAGTTTATATATAAAAACTATAAGGCACTACATAAAATAAAATAAATAAAAAATTTTTTTATATATATATATAATACGCGTGAGTAGACAATAAAGTTTGGCAGACGAGAAAATAATAATCAAAACAGAAATATAATGTAACAATCGTATATTTATTTCAAATATGTTGCCAACTTATGACCTTCTAATTCTTCTTTTCTAATATATTCAAGGGTTTTTGAGATGTATCTGAACTTAATGAATTTGAGAGCTGATTTCAGACTAATCTTCGCCAGCTGAAATTATCTTCAACTTAATGAATTTCATCTTGATTTGTATTCAAATTTATGGTTTGAAACTTGTTTGAATCTTCATCTTGATCTTCAAACTTGCAGGTGAGAAATACTTGAGTTCTCGAATGCTTATAGCTTGTAGAGAAATCATGAAAGCTGATCCACGAGCCTCTCTCTCATTAAGATTTGAATTCCTGGCCATTTTTCCGACCATGCACTCTATTTATAGTCAGAGGATGGATTGCGATAAGGACGAACTTCTTTTCAATCACCGATTTAAGTTGGATACTGAGATATTTGATTGGATCTTAACACGTCACTTGTACACATAACACATTTTTATTAGCCTTTTGATTTGACTAGCACATGCCGTGTCACTTTGACATGTGGCATAACCGTTGACTTTTTATTTGACTCGACGTCATTCGATACGCAGCATTAACTCACTCGACTCTCTAATGCTAATTACATTCGAGCTTCCATCATTTTTCTGCCCAATTTAATGGATCAGTTCAAAGAAATTGGACCATTAACTAAATTCTTTTTTATTGAACTTAAATAATTAACCTAATTATATTAATCCATAAGATTTATTTGGATTAATATATCTTGAATTTGATATAATTAAAATTTCTCATAGATTTCCAAATTTGATAAAATTTAACTGCCTCTACAATTGGCCCTCACTTCAAGACTTGTCTAAATATATATTTTAAAGATTAGACTCTGAAGTATCACCGTAGCATACTTTTTGAGATTAATTATCATAATGCCTAATGTAGTTACATTTGAAATAAATCATTTGTCCATGTAATATCGTGGATTAAATAGGCAAAACTTAGTAACGCTTTCCATCACCGTACACTTAATCGTTAGGATTCTAAAAGTGATATGGATTAAATTTATAACCAAGAAGAATTGCCAATTTTTGTATGATATGGATTGCCACTTCCTTGTTGATTTCATAATTAAAGTGTGATGTTCTGTCCATTATCATTTTGTGTTAGAAATTTGTACTTTTATAATAATTACTTTAGTGCACGTGCGTCGAGTGTGATGAAAGCATGTATTTTATTTGACAATAAGTATTACTTTTTAAAGAAAGTTGACTTAGTTATAAAATTTCGTCGCTAAATTACTTGTACCTAAGTTATTTTTTAATAATTCATTGCATCATTCAAGAAAAACTTTTTAATGCTTTATTTGGGTGAAAATATAGATTTAAGAACATAATTTCAACTTCTAATTTCTAGCAAAGTTTATATTTTATACTAAGTTCAAGTTTTCTACACAGTAAATGATCTTCCTTTTCTTATTCACAAGTGTATTTTTATATATATATAAAAACATTGTTAGAACATGAATATAAATATTTGAGCAAGTGGCCAAATTCTAAATGTAATTTTAATATATATATCATTACATCTGTATACGATTTACAAATCGCATTCACAAAATGTGTAAACGTATTTGACAGCGTGGTTTATAAATCATTCTATAAACGTGATTTATAATTGCATTTCATAATTAAGATTTATAAATTGCATCCGTCAAACAACTTATAAATTCAATTTCTTAAAACACAATTTATAATTTATAGATAGCATTGCTCAAACACGATTTATGATTTATGAATCGTATTTTACAAATACGATTTATGAATCGTATTTTACAGATACGATTTATGAATCACCTTCTACAAATATGTTTTATAAACAACATTCCTTAATAAGTAAAGACATTTGTTCAAATAAGGAAAGATTTATGAAGCAAAATTTTGGTTAAATTTGCGTGTTTACAAGTTTAATTAATTTTAAAGTCCTAAATATTATGATTATATTTAAATAAAATTGTTTAATAAAAATAGCTCCAAAATCTTTAAATGAAAGACAAAAAATTCAATCAATATTTCAAAACGTCATGCCTTTTAATATAGCATAAATACATAAAATTTAATTACATTTAGATTTTTTAGCGAATTATTATATGAAAAAACAAAAAGTGAATTAATATGACAATTATATATTTATGGAAGAGAGAACTGTTGTTCAAAAAAAGGCTTCAATCTATTTATTTTTAGGTTTGAGTTCAAATCATTAAGTTTATTTTTTTTATAAAATTTTTTGCCAATCACTTGAGAGTTTGAATAGATCCTAATGACCTGAGATTTATAACAAAATCTTAATATTACTAAAATGTTTATGATGAAAGGATTTCCACAAAGATCGCAGCTTCATCACTATTTCATCCACCACTAACCACCGTCACCGCCAACCATTATCAACTAACACCACCATCATGCTTAGCCACAACCATCACCAATCATCACAATAAGCCGCTACATTGCTAGCAAACATTTACATTAATCATCACCACCAATTATTACCATGACAACCACCAAACTTACGTGACAATTAACACCATCAAAAAATTCACAATACATTGTCGATCATTATTTACCACCGTTATTAGTTATCACTATCATCCACTATAATTATCAATCACCACCACCATTGTTAATTAATACTTTCATTTTATCATCACCACTACATACAACACAACACCAAAATCATCCCAAATCGGGATTCACAACCATTGCCATTAGTCATCGATCACCATCGCCACCAAATGCCATATTTTGTTAAAAAATATTTTATGAAAATAACATTGAATTAATTTTCTAATATTTTACTAAAATTTATATTTATTAATTTTTAAATAAAGATAAAGTTTATAAATTTATAATGAGAAAATAAATAATCTTAATTATTTAATAATCAAATCTTATTATCTAAATTGTGTGTATTAGATCTCGTATCTCGTACATTTAAATATTAATGCACACATTTTAGCAATTTAATTCAATTCAAAATTTTCTTCTTCTTCTTATTCATACATGTGGGGTTATGGGTTCCAAATATAATATTGTAGGAGTTCTTTGTAAATGAGTGATCGTGCTTCATCATTTATTGAGCATGCTTAGAAATACTCAGTGAACATAATTCAATTGACATTATTTTTCGATGTTATAATATTTTGAAAATTTTATCTGAACTCGAGGAAAGAAAATCGATCTTCAATTTAGGGGAGTATGTCTATGACAAGAGCTTTATCGCTGATCTCCCTCTATTTGCCTAATCTCAGGGGCTTTCTGCACACGATGGATTTGCAGACCCTCGTCTATGGCAGCAACAGGTTGCACGAAAGTGTTGGCCTCCGAGGGAGTTGAAGAATGAGATCGATGATGAAGGTGAAGTATATATGGCGGAGGTCATGAGAATAGTAGTTTTTGATGTAACTTATGCAAGAAATTAATAAGAAAGTTTCGGAAAAGATAGCATTGAGTATGATTTTGATATTGACTTATTAACAATATGCTGACATAATTTAGGAAAGATAATTAGCAATAAAACAATATGTTGGCAACGGATAACTATGGACTATGGACATTTATTACTAATTATTGGAAAGTTTTTGTGTGCTGAAAATTACAGGTAAAAGGAATTGGAATTCAACAAGGTGTCTACTTGATCTTCGGATAAGGCAAGGACTCTTAGTTGACATCTTGAAGACTCTTTTTTCTAGTTGAAGCAAAGATCATCACACTCGGCGGTCTAGTAAAGAGAAGCCGAAGCAACTTTGTCTATCCCTTCTCATATCAAACAACCTCAATAATGAAAGTAGGCTTGAGTTTTGTGATGTAAAAGAGTCTGCTACTTGTTTAAGGATATTTGTTGTTTTTGGTTTTTTTCTTATATTAAACTGAGGGTAGTTTAGAATAGGTTAGGAACTTTGTAAGGGTTTAAGGAACTTTGTGACTTCCTAAATGGGGAATTAAAAGAAGAGATATATCACTGCCAACCTCCCCGGCTTTGAAATAGTGATTTTCCGATCATGTTTACAAATTGGATAAGGCCTTGTACGTGTTAAAACAAGCTCCCAAAGCTTGGTATGAGCGTCTTTTATTTTTTTTTAATGAAAAATGGGTTTTTAAGGGGAAGAAATTGGACAATAATTTATTTTAAAAATCAAAGATAAGATTCAATGTTGGTTGTACAAGTTATGTAGATGATATTATTGATGCAACCAACAGTTTTGTGTAAGGAATTTTGCTTTGTTACGAATAGTGAATTTGAGATGAGTATAATGGGTGAGCTTGATTTCTTTTTAGGCTTACAATCAAATAATTTTCAAATGGAACATGATCTATCAACAAAAATACCTAAAAGAACTACTTATAGAAATATGGTATGGGTCTTACAGATAAAAATACTTTTATTTGACCTGGGCAGAGAAGATATTGTATTTAATGTTGTATTATGTGCAATATTTCAATCTTCTCCTAGAGAATTGTTATTATGACAAAGTAGTAAAGCGTATCTAGAGATACTTGAAGGGAACAAATAACCTATATTTATGGTATCCAAAAGCTGAAAATCTTGATTTGGCAGATATGTAGATGTCGACATGCAGTTCCCGATGAATAGGAAAGTACCGCATATGGCTCACTTTCTCTGCCTTGCTTAATCTCTTGCTACAAAGAAATTGAATGAGGTTTGTTTATCCATAGTCGAAGCCGAATATGTAGCCGCGCATCTTATTAGCTCCGCTGATGTGTATAAAACAATAATTGAGGAATTATGGTTTGAATATGGGCACCGGCGGCCTATCTTTTGCGATAACACCAGGTTATAAATATTACAAAAATCCTTGTCAAGATAAGAGGACAAAACACATAGATATTGGGACATCACTTTGAGAGAGATGTTGAAAAGCGGTCTCATATCTACGCAGCTCAGATTATCAAAATCAACTTGCCGATATTTTCACTAAGGCTCTAGGTAGAGAGCAACTCAGAAAATCGTGTTGGATCTTGGATTAATTAGGGTTAACTCAACACTTAACTCATAAGTACTCTCTTTTGGCCAAAAAAAAAGGATCTTCCCACGATGGACTCGATGACGACCGTCTTGAGGGAAAACTCAATTGAGTTAGTTCACTTAATGGTGCAATTATGCTACACACTCACATTTTATATTCTCGTGGATATTTTCACTATATTCATCGATATTGCCCTTATTATCCATAATGGTCATTGCAGGTCAAACGAAACATACATGCCAATGTGAGGGAATGCAATGTGATAGTTCTGCTGTATATTCATTGATTATAGATGTTCTCGAGGCCATCCCTTTACCTCTCATAGCCCTGGGTCACATCTCACATCACCTCACTAGCCTTCTCTCCCTTTTACTTTTCCCGCATTCCCAAAAAACCCAACTAAAACTCCCTCGTCTTCCCCCACATGTCATTCCCACTCGCCATTAATCCTACTAGAGTCTCTTTCCCATTAATCTTTTAATCTTTTTTGTTATCTATGCCTACGGGGATTCTCATCTTCTCTAAACCCTTCTCTTCAACAAAGACCAACCCACCTACCCAAGACAACCTCATCACTCTAATATCCCAAATGAAGTTTCCTCTTCCTCCAAATGCAGGGGTAACCGTGTCCATTGCTTCGATATTCCACCATTGGCACCGGTCTCCTTCTCTTGGAAGGGTGTTTGATGAACACGCCCCACCATTTCCTTTGTCTATGGATGTTTCTACTCTAGTCTCCGAAATTTAAGCCTGCACACTACTAAAAGTCCATCTCCTCCGGCTTCTCCGTCCTCCTGGGAGAGAGCTTTTACGTGACACCGGTAATACATCTCCCGAGGAAGAGAGTATCAAGGTATTGTTTCTCTCTCTCTCGAGTCCGATAGCTTGGACGCATCAAGTGACCCTGCCACTTTGAAACAAGGTATTCAAAATGTATTATGGAATCTAAACCATCATCTTCCTCAACTTCCGAACTTCTTGTATCCTCGGTCCAAAGGTTTTGTGCCAAATCTTATCTAACATTGGTTGTGGTTCTACCTTGTTTCCCGCCTACATTCTCAGAAACGCAAGAATTTCAAGTCAAAGAATTTGGGGAACAAAAACTCCTCAAAGGTAAAATAGTTTTCCGACACCAATTTCATGTTTAACTGATCTTTTTTCCAAGATTTCTTTTCTCAAGGTTGGTCAGCATTTATTCTTTGATAAGGATGTTGTCGTGCGCGTCCCAAATTATTGAATTCTTTTTTGAGATTTTTATGTGACTTGAGGGTGTGTCTGCGGTAGGGTGGGTAGACATCTAGTGCTATTTGATATGAATAAGCTCAGCCCTTGTCAGTATTTTTATGTGAAGAGTTCTCTCTATGCCGAAGAATAAGAGGCCGCATCTCCTCGTCTTTGAAACTTTGGACATCGTTAGAAAACTTTTGAAAATCCTTCTCACGTATCCGACTCCAAGGTTCCTAAGAATTCCATGCCTCGCATATCATAAGCTTACAAGTGCTTCCGAATTTAAGAATCTCGGGTTCCCCATCTAGAACGTCGAGATGCAGTTGACATTTCGCTTTGACTCTTATGGAACTTTGGATAGGGAGATGAAAATTAATTCATCGATTAATGATTGCCATTTGACCAAGGTAGTTTTTGATATGAAACAAAAATCATTCTTTTCCCTATGGGTTTTTCTTGACTATAAATTTTTACCAAATCGGGATTCGCTTTCTCTTCTCTCGAGTACTTTTTAAATTATGATGCAATTAATTTCAATGAGACTATGGGAACTAATCTTGAAGAAAATTCTGCACCACAATCTACTAGTCATGACACCGACCCTTTTCACCTCTTTGGATATGGTTAAAAGACTCTGAGAATGAAAGGGCCAAGGTTGGGAGAATGCCGAATCGCGAAGTCAAATGGTTAGAAATGAAGAAGCCGTTGCCGCATATCGCAATGACTTAGTGAACCTCATAAGAGGACTCTCTCACACCGCTAACCCTCCTTTCGTCCGTCCTGCTCGGCCCTCCCGCCCATATTGATCCCTCTCGCTTAAGTTTGTTTTATGAACATTATTAGTTTTCGTGCATGTTTTGGGGTCGTTCTATCACATCCTTCTAAGATCTTGTGGTTTTTTTCGACATTGTGATATTTCATGAGGCCAATATCATTAGATAGTTTTGTGTTCTTATTGATTTTATACTTATGTGATGCTTACCTCAATGGCGGTGAACTCCGCAACCTCTATTTTTTTTCTTCGCTATGTTATTTTCATTCTTTTTTACCGATGCCTCGATGTGTTGTGAGTTACGTATTTTTGACGCTCAAAATTGAGAAAATAGTATGGACTTCAGAGTGTTTATATGGATATAAGACACTTTTTCTTTTCGACATGACAAATAAGCGTTGGAGCAAGAATATGCAAAAGATAGTCTAAAGTGTAGAAAATGGGCTAAAGTCACACCTCGTATCAGTCAGAATGATGGTATGAGTCAGACCGAGAATCGTGAAAAGTTTCGTATGACTGGATTGTGAAGATTGCAACCTACGCACTCTCAAAGAGCGCAGCCGTACAACATTGGTATGAGTCGTAACATTGAGTCGTGGAAATATTCAGAAGAATTGCACAAGAGGCGGCATCAAAATGGATAGAAGCATGAGTCGTGGCGGCAAGGCATGTCACACCATCAAACTCGTGACAAACTTCGAAAAATTGAGAGTTCTCAGAGTCAAGCCACGGAAGCTACTGTGCGCAAGACTCGTAGAAAATATGTACGCAGTCATACCAAGGCCCAACACATAGTCAAATTTCAGCAAGCTAAGGAATTACGGATCGTGTGTATGACTCGTACAATCCCGCTACGTTTGTAGGATTTGTCGTGGGCTCAGCGGCACCCGTTTATGGAAATTTACCCCCGTTAGCTTAGGGAAAAGGATTCTTATGTCCTGTATAAATACTCTTTATATTTTATTTTCATAGAAAACATCTAGACAACATAGGCAGAACGTTGGAAGTAATTAGAGAAGGTTAGAAAATAAGGAAAAACATATAATTGAGTTGATTGACTTCCAGGATCAACCTTTTCTTGATATCTTTCTTGATCTTTGTGAATTGCTCCTGAGTTATTTTGGAGATAATCAACGAATCTTTCTCTCATCTAAAATTGTAAGTAATAATTATGTATTTAATTATGAATGCATATCAAAACCTTGCAACTACGAGGCTAAACCTCCATAGCTACTTGCCAGGGACCATGATGGATTAATGAGCTAGGGATACACAAAAGTGATTCAAAATCAATGCAAAATGCTTGTATTGTATTTTTCTTTCATGCTTAAATATTTCTTAACAAAGGTACAACGCAGACTTGCTTTCAAATTATTTACTTTCGAGCCTAGAGATATTAGAAAAGAGTAGAATTACAACAAAACCTTGATCTTGATGATCATTGTATTAACTTGAGCTATGGTCACAGGATAAAGCTAAATTTGGAACTTATTGATAATCTGGGATAGTTTGAAACCGCCATGAGACCTGACTAAGTGATTGAGTATAGTCATCTAATTAGTAGTTGAATTAGCTCTGGCTGATTAACCCTAGTTATTAGTTCTACAAGTAAGCATTGGTATTGGATCACGTGTGTATACCCGAAGAAGTTATGAATCCATGGGGAACACAAACCCTAGTTAGTCTTAACTCTTAATTTTACATCATAAATTTTAATTTTAAAAATTGTTTCTTTTTGGTTAATTTTGGGAGCAAAATGAAGATAATTTACCAACAAGTTCACTTACCTACATTAGTCTAAATGTTTCATATTCCCTCGTGGGGTTCGATCCCAACCTATTAGTTGGGCTCTTTATTAAAAACGCCTACTCTTATACTTCCAACAGGAGGGCGGAGTTTGAGCGTTATCAAATGTGAAGGCCGTTGTCGTGAGAATAATAATTAAGACTAGATTAATCGCCAGATTTCTGACTTCATGTGGTAGTTATTTCCCGTTTACGTTTTCTTTGTTTTTCTTTTGTGATTCTGTCAGATACATTAAGGGAACAATCTCTTTTTCAAACACCCAGATGGAATATGATAAGCTGCCAATGCTTGTGGAGGAGATGATGACTATCGGGACATTACTAGCGCTGTCAGCGATGAATTACGGCAGACAGATACTGTTAATATACAGACTATGAACGCTTTAAATGGAATGGGGTCATATAACTGCAGCCCAAAGAAATTAGATCCGGATTTAAAGAATCGTTCAACGCCACCGGCTAAGCCATCTGTGGAGGTACCACCGGGCCCTTGAGACTGAAAGAACTACCTCCCCATCTCAAGTATTCATTCTCAAGACAAGATTTACCGCACAATCGCAGCAGATTCAAGTGGATGAGCAAGTGGGAACTTTGGTCAACATACTAAAATGGTACGTAAAGTTAATTGGCTAGACCATAGCCGACATCATTAGAATCCCTCCAGCATATGTGTACTCACAAGATCCAACTCAAGCCAAATTGCAAACTAAGTATAGAACATCGCACCACCCGAACCCCCAATGAAAGAAGTGGGTGTTAAGGAGATCACTCAAATGTCCGGATGCCGGTGTAATCTATCCCATCGCAGATAGCAAGTGGGTGAGTCTCGTATAGTGTGTAACTCAAGAAAGGTGGGATCATGTGGTACCCAATAAGAAAGAATGAGCTATCACCAACACAACCTGGCCATGGTATGGCGGGTATGCAACGGATTACAAGAAACTCAACCACTGATCCAAAATGACCACTCTTTCAATGCCATTCTTGGGTCGTGATGCTTGATGACCGGCAGGTAGAGGTTGCACTATTTTCTGGACGCTATTCGATATAATTAGATTACTATCAGTCTTAAATGACCAAGAAAAGATGACCTTCACTTGTCCGTATGAAATGTTCGCTTTCGTAAGAATGCCATTTGGATTGCAATGCACCGGTCACATTCCAGCCGCATGATGTCCTTATTTTCTGACATAGTGGAGGACACCATTGAAGTATTTATGGATGGATTCTCCGTAGTGGGTGACTCATTCGAATCTTGCCTCAAACAATTGGGCAAAGTATTAAAAAAGATGTGAATAACCAATTTGGTCCTAAATTGAAAATGTCATTTTACGGTCAAGAAAGGAATAGTGTTAGGTCATAAAATCTCAAAAGGTTCAAGGTGAACGGGCAAAGAATAAAGTTATATCTCGAGATGTATAAGAACTAAGAGGAATAGAGGTAGATACCTTGATGATGCTTGAAGAGTCACAATAGTCACGTCGTGCCGCGATATTAAATCAGGTGCTGCATGGGAGGCAACCCATGAATGGTGAAGTCTGAGTAGCCACATGTATGTTCCCTTCCCTCTGTTCTTGTAGTTCATGCTTCGGGTATAAAGCACAATTTTCAAAAAGGGGAGGGGGTGTACTTGTGACTTTTGAAAATTTTGAATTCTTCCGAGGATTTTTCTTGCCGTATTATTTTTCTCGGGCATGCTATCTAGTAGAACTAGCATGTTTAGAATTTTATTTTCTTATTTTGTGATTTTTATTTAATTAGAAAATAGCTTAGGAGTACTCAACCAATAAAAGTGCACTAGTTTTGGATTTGTGAAAAAATTGACCCTGTTTTAATTTTTTTTGATGCATTAGCTGTGTACTTGTGACTGCATGCATGATTTCTGCGGATCTTTTGATTTCATTTAGTGTATTAGCATGAGTAGTCTTGTTAAGCCATGTGTAAATCAGACAGGTAAAGTGAATATAATCCATGTGCCATGAGTGAGTGAGGTTTGATTCTTAGTTCAGTTCTGTGTTGAAGATCTAAAACTTGACTGGTTGGTTTTTGCATAGGGTAAGGGTGGTTGGTTAGAATATGATAATAGACCATTTTTTAAAGCTCACTTTTAGCCTAAATGACCCTACCAAAATCAGATGATTCCCCTGATCTCAATTTTGAGTCTTTAATAGATTATTTTTATTTGATTAACCGATAAACCGTACCCTTTTTTTTATTTATAATGAACCTGTTTTAGCCCTGGTCTTTCCTTGGACATTGTGAACCTCAACATAGGAAAAACGCCTAAGTTGAGGGTGGCTATAGTAGGGGTATATAAATGGTGGGAACGAGAAAAAGAGAAAGAAAAGAGAAAAAGGTGAAAAATGAGGTGTGCTATGACAAATGAAAAAGAAAAAAAAGATAAAAAAGTTGAAAATTTTGAAAAAGAAAATTCAAGAGAAAAATAATGCTTGAAAAATTTGAAAACACACCACACTCATACAAATGCATACGAATGAGGTGAAAAGGAAGGAAAAGGAATGAAAAGAAAAGAGGGTTAAATAGGTGAAAGGTGAAGCCAATGTATGTAGTGCCAAGGAAGGGTTAGTCACTTAAAAATATCTCATATTATCATTTCCATCCCTAAAGCCTACATTATAAGCCGCAACAAGTCCTATAGTGATCCTAATCTGACCATCTGATAGACTGAAGCAGAGAAAATAAGGGCAAGCCTATGATATCTGATACACAATACTTGAAACTTCTTTGTAAGAGTGAGAGTCTCGCTTGTTCAGTCCCATGACATATCTGACATTATATCTGTGAGTGGAGACTTCATTTGCTGTGAGGGCACATGGGTTATGTTTACTTTTACCATTGGTCTGTGCGAAAAACATCGACGATAACTTGATTGCCTGTTGATAGCCAGATGACATATCTTGATCCTTGCTTATTATACGAGCCGTAGGATGATGGTACGAGCTGTACTGAGAATCGTGAAAAGTTTCATATAGCTGAATTGTGAAAAATGCAACCTACAACTCTCAGTACGAACTGTACAACACTGTACGAGCCGTAACACTGTTTCGTGAAAATATTCACAAGAATTGCACAAGAGGTAGACTCCTGAAATAGATAGATAGTACAGGTCGTGGTGGCAAGGTACAAGTCGTACCATCACACTCGTGACAAACTTCAGAAAAATTGAGAGTTCTCAGAGCCAAGCCACGGAAGTACAATACGACTTGTAGGAAGCATGTACGAGTCATACCAAGGCCCAACACTTAGCCAAATTTTAGCAAGCCAAGGACTTACAGATAGTAGGTACGACCTGTACAATATTGCTACGGGTCGTAGGATCTCAGGCGGCACCAGTTATGAAAATTTACCCTGTTAGCTTAAAAAAAGGATTCTTATATCTGTATAGATACCTTTTATGTTTTATTTTCAGTAGAAAACATCTAAACAACATAGAGAGAATGTTGGATAATTAGAGAAGGTTAGAAAGTAAGGAAAAACATAGAATTGAGTTGATTGACTTTTGATCAACCTTTTCTTGATTTCTTTCTTGAATTGTTTCACTCGTAGGCGACAAACTAAGTTAAGTAACTAATATGTTGGTCATGCAGATTAACAACATATATACTTATGTTCTTGCTCTTTTGTTAACTACTTGCATAATTTAGCAATGACTTTTTGTTGTTCAAGGAATAGGTCATTGAGACTCTACAAAAGTCAGCTAATAATACAATGAATGAGGAAATTTTTTGAATGTATACACTATTTATTACAGATCTTTTAAATATTTTTATCAAATAAAATCTTCAATAATATACATTTATTCATTTTTAATTACAATTTTCTATTTGAACATATTCATATTCGTGAAGTTGGTCCATTTAGTTCAAAGAGTAAATAGATTCATGAGGTATATTTGATAAACAATTACTTTATATTATTTTTTATATTAGATTCTAATTCTAATTATTATTATTCAACTAATTGTATCTTGTATTATGGTATAGGTAGGTAGAGATAAGAATGTTTTTTGTGAGAATGATGGTGAATTCATTGTTGCATCTGATCCTATCATTGAGCATTCACATAATGACATTCTATCTGTCATGATCTCCATGAAGACAAAAAAGATAGTGATGAATGCAATTTGAATGATGCTAATACATTGTTAGAAAATGGTATCTATGTAACAATAATGTATTTTAGCTATTATAACTTATTGAAAAAATATGTTATAATTTAAATGTAATTATAACAGGAGCGACTACATTTTACCCTGATGATTATAGTCTTTCAACTGACTCACAAGTGATGTTATTATTTGATAATGCTGTTAATCAATAGAAGGGTCAGAAAGAAATGATGATTCCGCAGCCAATTGTTAATAAAAATCAAGAATCAGTAGTAGATTTGACTCCCAAACCCTCCCATAGAGTCAAGAATGTTGAAAATTTTCAAAGGTCACCATTCATCAATAAATTTGAGAGTGTTGAGAGTAATAAAGTTGAAGGTCGTAACAATAAAAATTTACTCTCAAACATCCATTTACAGTTGAGATTGAGGATGATGTTGACTTCACTTTGTGGGGTCAATTTGCAACATTTGTTGATAAATGAGCATTAAGAGAAAAATTCAAGTATGATTATTTTGCTTTTATATGTCCCTAAATTTATCTACCATCTTTATTAAATTTGTGTGAAATATAGTGAATATTTTAATTTGTTGATATACATTATATCTTGCAAAAAAAAATGCTGACATTGTATACCAAAAGGGAAAAGATGAACTGAAGAATCTTTTGTATACGGTGATCAATATATTGACAGAAATGTTTGGTTCCATAGAGTAAACTATAGATGTAGCATGTTAGATGACACGGTATGTTCTTTATTTTTTTTTTATAAACTTCATTCAAACAATAAAATAAATGTGTTCTAAATATCAATTGACAATAAATATATATCTCAATAGTATGTATATATTTTCAAAATCTTAATTTCATTTAAAACCTGATTTAACTAGTTATTTCGAGATTCTATATATAATTTATATTCCGTTATTATAGCAATGTATGTAACTGTTGAACCTCAAACTGAATATATAATAATCCATATTGATAAATTTCTTCTTATTACTATTTTATATTTTTTTTCAACATGTTGACGTTATTTTCTATTACTTGAGGAACACGTACAAGTATGATGTCAACAATCAACTTCACAACTAAGATCAAGTAATTGTACAAGTTATTTCACAAAAGTGACATGAATTATGATATGATTAGTGAATGACATGAAGTTTTCGAGTTTATACTTGAAACTTACATGCCTTATAATTGTCCTATGTATACAGTTGATCATGTTTTATTTTCAATTATAGTGAATGAGATAAATCACTGGTAATAGAAATTTTAACATTTGAAGATAGGACAATTCATGTATATGATTTTATGTGTGGTGTTCCATATGATGTTAAAGTTAGAGATGCTGTTGAACCATATGCAATCTTGATTCTCCAGTTCTTGCCTACTACTGATTTTTACAAGAAAAAAAAAATAAGGTGTAAATTTCAACCAGCCTCCGTATTCCAATACATCTATCCTTCAGTGATTGACCATACATTTTGTGATGGTTTGCTATTACAAACTGAATTGTAAGTAGTTTATCTTTAGTATTTCAAGTTTAAATACTATATGATATTATATGTCATTAGTTTTGAATTTATTCATTCATTTATTTATACAAGAATTGTGGTATATATGTAGCTACATTTGCAGAGTATCTTATTCACAATAATCAGTTATCCCTCATTTCAATTTTGATAAATACAAAAGTAGAATTACATGTCTTCTATGGGATTATGGTTTGACCAAGCAAAAACAACAGGCTGAAAGTGAATCAAAGTTTTTGAAGACAAGATTGAAGAAAAATGCTACTAAAAGGCAGCATAAAACATAATTTATTTGTTTTTTTTTTCATTAGCAATCACTTTTGTTTTAATAAATTTTTTTCTATTTTTGAGTATTTTGCATTTTTAATAGCAAATGATATATATATATTTTAAATATTTAGCTAATTAATTATTAGATGTTATTTTTGTTAATTCTAGAAAAACATTACGGGCGATATAATATGATTATTGGTGTATGCACATATTGGACTAATAGCACATGAAATATTTTGACAACCTTTTTAAATTTTTTTTGTATAAAGTCTGATATTGTATAGTCGTATACATCAATATATATGTACATTCTCATATTATATAAATAACTTAGACAAAGTAGAGCCAACATAATATTTCAATGTTAGAATTATTAACACAATCACTTTTATATCTATGTTTACTCGTGTGAGACTACTCCTGGTCATGCTTCTCCCCTAACATTCACCTCTGCTACAACTACTAACCTGAATCTAGTAATTAAACAACAGACAATGAATAATAGTAAAAGAAAAAATTATGTTCTACATTTTCAAATCATTTATGCCAACTGGAGTTTTGAGAGAGCAACAGTTTTATAAAAATAGAAAAATGATCAAGATACCGGTTACAATTTATATACAACTTTAACAGGTTATGAACGATAGCATCAAAAAGTAATTCTAGATTGCTAAAAAGTTCTGAGATAAAGCATTACTATTCAAAATATCTTTTGAAAAAATCTCTGATTATTATAGTATCATTAGTTTTTGGATAAGGGGTAATATTAATATTTAATTACTTATTTATTATAGTATCATTAGTTTATACAATTAGAATTAATAATGACCTACACTCAGAATTAAGAAAGAGAACGAAAGTTGACAATTAATTTTTGTTATATATATATATACACACACACAAGAGAAACTAACATAGTTTTTATGTATACTAGATTACAAGTATACACAATGAATAAACTATATAATAATAAAGTGACGTTAATCACAATTAATGTATATTATCAATTATATTAGATGTGTATGCATCAATTAAATATATAAATCAAATTTTAGTGTGACTGTTTTTGAAAATTTGTCCATTTAAAAAGATTTTTTGTTTAATAAGTAGTAAGAAAATTGAATATTGATTGTTGAGCCATAAAATATATAATTTTTTTTAATGTTTTCTGATGTGATCCCATTTCTTAAAGATAATTGAATTATGGATAATACATAAAATAACACTTTATCTATTTTTTAAAAATAGAAATAGCGTTGAACTAAATACTTAAAATAATTACGACTTAACAACAAAGAAAATTTTAAGCTAGTGGAAACTGAATGTTAAAATATAAAAATATTAAATAAAATAAAAATATGAAGCTACTATCTTTTAAGTATGTTCCTGCATGTACGCTTCTTGCCCATATAGTCCTCAAGATATCTTATACATCTTTGTGGGTATGTTTACATATTTTAATTTTTTTTTTATCTTACTTGACATTTAATTTTTCACTGATGGCAACAAAATTACTTCCTTTACTAATAATGGTACGTGCCTTCATGATACCTTGCACCAT
>JACEIK010000930.1:167173-178518 GCA_018107945.1 Datura stramonium
TTCTGAAATAATCTGCTGGGACTTATGCTGTTTTACTAAGTTTCATGCTAAACACGATATAATATTTCTGACGTGCTTTACTAAATTTCATACTGAGTACTCTATACTGTTTCTGAAATACTCCACTGGAATATATACTGTTTCACTATACTGGGACAACTAACTTGCCGAAAGAAACTGACTTTACATACCTCGACTGCCGGCTTTCTGATTAACTGGCGTAGCTCGACTAATATTCAGCTATTTCCCCAACTTTAATCATTTTCACAACAGAATAGAACTAATTTCATCATTATTTTGGAAGAAAACAATACTATGTATATATCTACTAGCTATTCTTCGGCTTATCGAAGAACGACCAAAAACTCGAAATTTCTCGAAATTCTAGAAGGGAGAAATACTCACTTTAAGTCTGGGAGTGTATTAACACTAGTTTGGAGCAATTTGAATCATTTTGAATTGGCGGAACGACGATTCGCCGGGCGAATTTCGTGAAACTAACTCTGTAGAAATACTCCCTGTAGCCTTATACTTCGGTACTCGAAGTTAATTTAACTTTAGACAATGTTTGACGGCGTAATCAAACGGAAATTTATGTTAATCATTCGTCCTCTCTGTTTTCTGGTCGTTTAAACATGGATAAAATGACTTAAAGTTGAAGGTAAGACCTTTATATACTTGGAGCCAGAAGCATAACAACGTGGAAAGCTGGCCAACGCGCCAATCTGACTCCGTGCCACGCTGGCCATCGCGGAGGAGGTGCCTCCATGCCACGCTGCCCCTTTGGGCAGCACGGTTCGGCCTCCTCTTGAGAAAATCCAACTTAGCACTCGTTCGGCCTTTCCCCGGGCCCTTTCCTCACACGTATGACATTCTAAAACTCCCAACCAACATGCGAATAGGCCAACTGAGTTCTAGAAACTTACAAGGTGTAACAAATAAATTATACAAGATACAATTCTCGTAAATTTCTAGAAATAGAGAATAATAAGCAGTTAAAATCATGAGAAATATATCACTTGAAATCTTAACGAAATTAATCTGACAATTTTTCTACATTTCAAATCCACAGGGATGAACTGATAGAGAAAATTAAAAAAGGTTTTTCAGAAACACAATGGAAGAACTATTCCCTTGTTGAATTCCGACATACCTGATGAGAAATCTGAAGAAAATCCCCTGAGAATCTGAGGAGAAGTTGACTACCCTAGTTTTTGCTTGAGAGGAATGACTTGAGTTCTACAAACGTTTTTCTGAGAGTCTAAGTGATGAATGAGGGATGAAAACTATTCAATCCCTATGAATTCATAAAAAATATGCTTAAAACGACGTAGTATAGGTCTTAGGATCATAGGAATTACGGAAAAACCCTTATCAAACTCGCATGGAAAAGATGACTGCTAGTCCCCGCGAAGGACTTAACAAGTTGTGCCCAGTGACCACGACTCGTGATCACAATCCATCGAGTACACTGCCTAACTTCACTTGGGGCTCACCACGGGGGACACCACGACTCGTGGTGTACCTGACGAGTCGTGGTGACCCATCTGTTAGGTACACTGCCCTTTTTTTCCAACTTTCATCCAACCCTTGGTCACGCTCAAATGACGACTCGTGGTGTTGACCATGACTCGTGGTCACACCCGTGATCACTCAAATTTCCAAATTTTCAACCAAGTCTGAACCCTTCCCCACGAGTCACTCCACGACTTGTGTCCTAACCCACCGGTCACTGGATGACTCATTCTGTGACCTGGTGTAGAAAATTTTATTTTTTTCGTTTCAACTCCCGGGTCTGGTCTTAGGGTTTTTGGGATATTGCAATATCTCCCCCTTGAGAAAATTCTTCTTTGAATGTTGAAAAACACATAGAAAAGCAGAGAAATGCAATCACTGTATTTAAATACTGAACATATAAGCTGAAAACTAATGGAATGACTGCCTCCGAACTGAACTACATGACCGAACTGAATTTAGGAGTCACATTTACGTAAATTGACATGAAAGAAGCTGGGGCACATGAACTAAACATGAAATTGAATAGAGTTTTAGGGAGAAAATTGATACCTTAAACTAAAACTGAGCCGGAAGGGAATAAATGTGAGTATCTATCCATCATATCTGCTTAGGCTTCCCACCTAGCTCCCTCGACATGCTGATTCCTCCACAAAATGTTGACTGAAGATACTTCTTTGTTTCTCAGCTTACGAACCTGATGGTCAAGGATCTGAACTGGGACCTCTTCGTAAGAGAGACTATCTTTCACTCCCACACTGTCTTGTAGCACCATTGAAGTTGGATCACCGATGCACTTCTTCAATAGTGACACATGGAACACTGGGTTCACACATGATAACTCTTAAGGTAATTCCAACTCATAGGCTACATTTCCAATTCCCCTTAGAATTTTGTAGGGTCCCACATATCTCGAAATGAGTTTTCCTTTCTTCCGAAAACCTCATCACCCATTTAATGGGTGAGATTTTTAGATAAACCCAATCATCCCCTACAAACTCTAATTCTCTTCTCCTCACATCAGCATAAGATTTCTTACGGCTTTGCGTTATTTTCAACCTCTCTGTAATAAGTTTCACCTTCTGCATAGCCTCATGAACTGAGTATGGCTCGATCAGAGTAGTTTCACCAACTTCAAACCACCCAATAGGAGATCTACACCTCCTACCAAACAATGCCTTAAATGGGGCCATCTGAATACTGGAGTGGTAGTTATTGTTGTATGCAAACTTGATGAGAGGTAGGTGATCATCCCAACTGCCCTTGAAATTGATCACACAAGCTCTCAACATCTCTTCCAAGGTCTGTATAGTCCATTCAGCTTGTCCATCTATCTGCGGGTGAAAAGTTCTGCTGAGCTTAACCTATGTACCGAGTCCTTTCTGAAATAACTTCCAGAAATAAGAGGTGTACTGGGTACCTCTATCTGAAATAATGAACAAGGGCACTCCATTTAGTATTACAAACTCCCGGATATAAAGTCTAGCATAATCCTCAACTGATTCTGTAGTTTTAACCGAGAGAAAATATGCTGACTTAGTCATCCGGTCTACTATCACCTAGATTGAGTCATGCTGCTGATGAGTCCGAGGTAAACCTGTAATAAAATTCATATTTACCTCTTCCCACTTCCATGTGGGTATGCTGATATCCTGAGTCATACCTCCTGGTCTCTGGTGTTCTACCTTTTACCTGCTGGAAGTTCGGGGACTTAGCTACAAATTCTGCGATGTCTCTCTTCATGCCGTTCCACCAGTAAATTGTAACACCCGAAAGTTTCTAAGATCAGACCCCAGAATTAGATGGAGTTTAGTAGAAAACCAGCAGAAAAATTCTCAGAACGACTCATCCAACAGGTTGTTGGTCATTCTAACGGCCTGTTAGATGGAGCCGTGGGAAGGGTTTCAAGAAAAATGTTAAGTAAGTTTGATACCATGAGAGGATGGAATGAGTCATTGTGGGAAACAATGACCCGTTAGATGTAGCCACGGTGAGCTAGCAGGTTAGGCTTCCTAGAAACAACGAGCCAAGTGACGACTCATTGGTTGCTGTGACGGATCATTCTGAGGAGTCGTTAGTAGGAGCTCAGAAAAAAAAATTGGTTTTTGGTTCAGTGACAACAAACGTAGACCACAACCTTTAGGTTAAAAAAATACCCGTCATGTCGGTCGTTGGAAGAAACTCAAGGATTGGACCAGTGGTGACGATGGACGGAGACCACAAACTGTTAGGTCTAACAACGACCGGTCCTATCGGTCGTGGGATGAAGAACATGTTTGTTAGCTTCAATGGCAACGGGAGGAGCCACGATTCGTTGATATGGCCAACAACTCATGAAGTCAGTCGTCAGCAGATTTGATGTATTTTTGAGAATTCATCCAGTGCACTCCACGACTCGACACCACGAGTCTTTGCTAACCCCATGACTTGTGGAGTGCCTTGTGGGACCTGGCAGGTGGATTTTTTTTCTGCATTTTTTAGGGGTGTTCTCGTAAAATCCTATACTACTAACTCCTACACTACGTCATTTTGAGTATTATATGGGATGTTTTAATGGTCCCTCATATCCTAAGCCCCTCATTATCCAAAAATCATCGATAGAGTTTTCTTCTTCTTCTCTCAAGCTCAAAAGCATCTAGGATTTCTCATCAAGAGCTTCAAGATTCGAGTTCTAGTGGGGGATTTCTTCAAGCCATGTATGTGGGTTTTCAACAAGGACATCCTTTCATCCTCGTGCCCCAATTTATACTAAAATCCTAAATCATTTGATTTTAGAAAGCATTTTCTAGGGTTTCAATTTATATATGGATTCTTATATGTTCTCCCTAAATTCTAAGAACCATTATGGTTAAATGTAGTGTATGCTTATGAGGTTACGTGCACCTTCTTGAGTTATGTGTATGATACGTGAATAGCACGAATGTGGGATTTTCACCATGAGTTAGTCTAGAATTTCAAATGGAATTTCATTAATTATTCATATTCCTTTAACATGAACTTGTATCCATGTCTAACGTATATGTAGATAAAACAGGTTCTCGCAAACATAGAACGTTTGTAATAATATATGTGTTGGAATACGATCAGAACTTATGGGCTTTGACCAATGTGAATTATGTACATGTTTTCACTATGATTTTGAAGTATATGTTTTGAGTATGAGTTGAATCTATGCAGCCTTCATGAATCTAGAGTATATGCTATAGGATGTGAATTCGAGATTTAAATATTGTGGACATGTTTAAAGTATGATTTGATCCTATAGATGCCTCATGAATGTAAAATGCATAATTAAAATAATGATTCGGGACTATGAAAATATAATTATGATGATGAAGCATGAAAATGATTGTTCAGACTTTTGGGCTTGTTGTTAGCAGAAAATAGTTGTAATCAACTCTAAATGAATGTAGTATGATGTAATTACCAGAATGCTCATGTCTCTGATTAGCTGAAGTAGCTTAGACTAGATAAACCATGTCAGATCAGTGTTCTCCATGTTCTAGTACAGATTGGGACTCTCCATAACTGAGAATATTTTCCTTAGTTCAGCTAGGGACTCTCCATAGCCGAGAATGTTTCCCTTAATTTAGTCAGGGACTCTCAATAGCTGAGAATGTTTCCCTTAGTTCAGTCCGGGACTCTCAATAGCTAAGAATGTTTCCCTTAGTTCAGTCAGGGGCTCTCAATAGCTGAGAATGTTTCTCTTAGTCAGTAAAGGACTCTCAACTTTGGGACTCTCAATAGATGAGACTCTTTCCCTTAGTCAGTTAGGGACTCTCCATAGGTGAGAATGACTCCCTTAGTTCACGTATCTGTTTGGTTTAGTTCTGTATAGTTTTAGACTTACGTTTAAATCAAATATAGAAGAATTTAGTCTAAGTTATCAGTAGTTATCCAGTACAGTGTATGATATCGGTTTCATCTTCATTTGTTAGTATATGTTTAGTACATGGCCCTTATGCATGTTAGATTATGCTTCAATAGAAAGTTTCAATTAAAAATTTTCATGTCAATATGATTATATATCTCAGATAGGGTTATTATAATTCAGGCCAACTATATGTTCCGTGATATACTCAGTTACTTACTTTCTGTACACTTGCATGTTTTTAGTTTATTTATGCTTCCCACATGCTCAGTACATTCCAAGTACTGACTGCATACTTTATGTGATATATTATTTTATGATATAGATTTAGGTGTCCAGACTTAGCCTCGCAGTTAGACACGCTCCATTCCCATCTCAGATGATTGTGGTGAGTCCTCATCTCTTGAGGACGATATCTATGTTTCTTATTTCAGTTATATTTCAGTTTTTCAGACCTTAGGAGTTAGCTGGGGACCTGTCCCAGCAACTCATCAGTTTAGTAGAGGCTTTCATACATGTGTAAACATATTCAATTTATGTATTAGAGTTTTATTAGATTATGTCTTTTGGGTTTTAAATTTGACTCTTTAAGTTAGCTTCCGCTCAGTTATGTTTCTCTTAGCTGTTTCTATTATTAAGTGTTATGCTATGATTATGTCATAGGTCGACTTGAAGCCTCTCAGTGTTCCTTGTCTTGTGTTACGACTAGAGTGTAAACTCGGGTCGTGACAAACTTGGTATCAGAGTCAAGGTTTAGAGTTTCCTAGGGTGTCTGAAAGCCGCGTTAAGTAGAGTATTTTTCATGGGTGTGAAGCATGCCACACTTATAATGAAGAGGCTATAAGACGTTTTAAGAATGTTTCATTTTCTTCATGATTCTCATCGTGCGTAGAGTTTTAGACTCTAATAGTTCCTCTCCTAACTCATGCTTTACGCGTTCGCAGACAATGCCTCTCGGAAGCGATAGTAGAAGAGGAACCGGTAAGGGGAATTCACCAGCCCCACCAACTCTTATAGGACCCCTTAGTGGGCAAGTTACGGATGCGGATCTCGGGGCTTCCCTTAGAGTGTTAATATGGGCCATGACCACTTAGCTTAACCAGCAGGCAGTCACACCTGTGAACCCTACTGAAGAGACGATAGCTACTAGGATTTGAAACTTCACAAAAAGGAGCCCCTCTGAGTTTCACGACCAAAGGCGGATGTAAAGTTCAATGAAGAAGAAAAGGGGAGAAAGAGAGCAATGATAGGAAATTCGGGTTATTCCCAACAGAAGGTGAGTGGTAGACCTCATTTTCAATCCCGTCGAAGATCATCAGCCCTAGCACCACCGATAGCCAGTGCTCCAACCAAACCCATAGTAAGGGATATTATGTACCCAACTTGCAAGAATTGTGGAAGGAGCTACCCCGAAAACTGTTTTCTTCATAAGGAAGGATGTTTTGGATGTGGTCAGTTGGGCTATAGAATAAAGAATTTCCATTTAGCCCGATGTGGGAAGACTTATCCCACCATTCCAGTAGCTCCGACAGCTTGCCCATCTCAGCAGGGCACAACATCTAGTACAGGTGGCAGGCAGCGTCAAAAATGCTCCTACGCCTTGTCAGCACACCAGGATAAGGGTAAGTTGCTAGTAGTAGTCACAAGTATGTTATGAATTGTTTGTGTTACCGTCATATGTTGCTAAGCCCTAGAACCCTAGTATTGAATAGAAACCCTTGTGATGTTTGTCGAAGTATGGTGTGAAATAGTTGTGAGTATGAGGTTTGCTATGAATGTTAGAGGTGGAGGAGAAGTCAGGAGTTAGTGGTTTAGCCTAACCTCAAGAAAGATTCAGGAGCCTTAGAATGATGACTTTAAGCTAAGGGGGAGATGGTAAGTCGGTGGGACTAGTTAGATCTTGAATATATTAATAGAGGAGTTCCATCCCCAACACTGATGGTTTTCCAATCTCTTCAGATTTAGATAATCCCTCTTATATTTCAGTCGGAGTCATGCTCTACCCATAGTTATGTGCAGACTCCCAGAATTTCTAGATAATCGCTCTAGACAACGATGCCAGTCTTACTCTATAAATCCTTAAGGTTCATCTTCATGTTATGAACCATCTATGTTTGTTAACTCATGTCTTCTAGTATAATAAACTAGAACTCAGTCTTTAGAAGTTGCTCAGTAGCTCAGCAGATAAGGATTTCCTCATGTATGTGCTTAGCTTTAGGTGTCGTGAATGATTCGTGCTCATGAGTCCCTTACTTTCAGTTAGATCAAATATCATGAATCCTAGTCTAGTGTCAGGAAGCGATTTGAGAATGAAGGCTCAGTCCGTATAAGCTCCGTGCCAGTTAGAGGAAAATAATACTTCTTAGTGTTCTATCTGGTTCTATGTCGGTTTCATGTTTTTCAGTCCCTCTCACTCCTTAGAATGCATGTACTATTTAGATATTCAGTTCAGATATGTAAGATAAGCCCGGAGTCAGATACTCCATCAGTTTCAGTTGTAATTGTTCAATATTTGGGATACCAGCTCTTCCCTCAGTTTTTCAGTATGTTTATCCAACACTCAAGGAAGAATGTTCCTAAGAGGGAGATATTGTAACACCCCAAAAGTTTCTAAGATCATACCTTAGAATTAGATGGAGTTCAATAGAAAATTTCTCAGAACGACTAGTCTAACGGGTCATTGGTTGATTAGACCTCGTTTCCAGTCCCGTCAAAGATCATCAGCCCCAACACCACTGATAGCAGTGCTTCAACTAAACCCAGAGTAAGGGAGATTATGTACCCAACTTGCAAGAATTGTAGAAGGAGCCACCTCAGAAACTATTTGCTTGGTAAGGAATGGTGTTTTGGATGTGGTCAGTTGGGCCATAGAATAAAGAATTTCCCTCTAGCCCGACGTGGGAAGACTCATCCCACCATTCCGCAGCTCCGACAGCTTGCCCATCTCAGCAGGGTACAACATCTAGTGCAGGTGGCAGGTAGCGTCAAAACCGCTCCTACGCCTTGTAAACACCAGGATAAGGCAAGGCACCAGTAGTAGTCACAAGTATGTTATGAATTGTTTGTGTTACCCTTTGTATGTTGCTAAGCCCTAGAACCCCAGTATTGAATAGAAACCCTTGTGATGTTTGTTGAAGTATGTTGTGAAATAGTTGTGAGTATGAGGTTTGCTGTGAATGTTAGAGGTGGAAGAAAAGTCAAGAGTTAGTCATTTAGCCTAACTTCAATAAAGTTTCAGGAGCCTTAGAATGATGAATTTAAGCTAAGGGAGAGATGGTAAGTCTATGGGACTAGTCAGATCTTGAATATGTTAATAGAGAAGTTCCAGCCCCAAAAACGATGGTTTGCCAATCTCTTCAGATTCAGATAATCCCTTTTATGTTTTAGTTAGAGCTATGGTCTACCCATCTTTATGTGCAGACTCCCAGAATTCCTAGATAACCGCTCCAAACAGCGATGCCAATTTTACTCTATAAATCCTTAAGGCTCATCTTCATGTTATGAACCAGCTATGTGTGTTAACTCATGTCTTCCAGTATGATCAGCTCGAACTTAGGTGTCGTGAATGATTCATGCTCATGAGTCCCTTACTTTTAGTTAGACCAGATATCATGAATCCTAGTTTAGTGTCAGGAAGTGATTTAAGAATGAAGGCTCAGTCCGTATCAACTCAGTGCTAGTTAGAGGAAAAGAATCCTTCTCAGTGTTCTATCTGGTTCCATTTCGATTTCATGTTTTTCAGTCCTTCTCATGCCTTAGCATGCATGTTTGATTTAGATATTTAGTTCAGATATGTAAGATGATCCCAGAGTCAGATACTCCATTAGTTTCAGTTGTAATTGTTCAGTATTTGGTATACCAGTTCTTCCCTCAGTTTTTCAGTATTTTTATCCAACATTCGAGGACGAATGTTCCCAAGGGGGAAATATTGTAACACCCCAAAAGTTTCTAAGATCAGACCCCAAAATTAGATGGAGTTAAGTCGAAAACCAGTAGAAAATTTCTCAGAATGACTCGTCCAACGGGTCATTGGTCGTTCTAACGGCCCGTTAGATGGAGACATGGGAAGGGTTTCAAGAAAAATGCTAAGTATGTTTGATATCACGAGAGGATGGAACAAGTCATTGTGGGAAACAATGACCCGTTAGATGTAGCGGTGGTGATCTAGCAGGCTAGGCTTCCCAGAAACAACGAGCCAAGTGACGACCCATTGGTTGCCGTGATGGGTCGTCCTGAGGAGTCGTTAGTAGGAGCTCAGAAAAAAATTGGTTTCTGGTTCAGTGACGATGGACGGAGACCACGAACCGTCAGTTTAAACAATGACCCGTTGTGTCGGTCATTGGAAGGAACTCAAGGATTGGACCAGTGGTGACGACGGACGGAGACCACGAATCGTTAGGTCAAACAACGACCGGTCCTGTTGGTCGTGGGATAAAGAACATGTTTGTTAGATTCAATGGCAACGGGAGGAGCCACGAGACATTGAGATGGCCAACGACTTGTGAAATCAGTCTTTGGAAGATTCGAGGTAATTTTGAGAATTCGTCCAATGCACTCCATGACTCGGAACCACGAGTAGTGGTCAACCCCATGACTCGTGGAGTGCCTCGTGGGGCCTGACAGGTGGATTTTTTTCTGCATTTTTTCAGGGGTATTCTCGTAAAATCCTATGCTACTAACTCCTACACTACGTCGTTTTGAGTATTAGATGAGACATTTTAAGGGTCCCTCCTAGCCTAAGCCCCTCATTATCCAAAAATCATCGATAGAGTTTTCATTTTCTTCTCTCAAACTTAAAAACATCTAGGGTTTCTCATCAATGGCTTCAAGATTCGAGTTCTGTGGGGGATTTCTTCAAGCTAGGTATGTGGATTTTCAACAAGGACATCCTTTCATATTTGTGCCCCAAAATTTATACTAAAACCACAAATCATTTGATTCTAGAAAAGCATGTTCTAGGGTTTCAATTTATGTATGAATTCTCATATGTTCTCCCTATATTCTAAGAACCATCATGGTTAATTGTAGTGTATGCTTTTGAGGTTACTTACACCTTCTTGAATTATGTGTATGATATGTGAATAGCAAGAATGTGGGATTTTCACCATGAGTTAGTCTAGAATTTCAAATGGGATTTCATTAATTATTCACATGCGCTTAACATGACTTGTATGCATGTTTAAAGTATATGTAGATAAAATGGGTTCCCGCAAACCTAGAATGTATGTTAGAATATATGTGTTGAAATACGATTAGAACTTATGGGCTTTGACCAATGTGAATTACGTACATGTTTTCACTATGATTTCGAAGTATATGTTTTGAATATGAGTTGAATCTATGGAGCCTTCATGAATCTAGAGTATATATAGGATGTGAATTCGAGATTTAAATGTTGTGGACATGTTTAAAGTATGATCTGATCCTATAGATGCCGCATGAATGTAGAATGCATGATTAAAATGATGATTTGGGACTATGATAATATAATTATGATGATGAAGCATGAAAACGATCCTTTATTGTTAGGAGAAAGTAGTCTTAATCAACTCAAAATGAATGCAGTATGATGTAATTAGTAGGATGCTCATGTCTCTGATTAGCTGAAGTAGCTTAGACCAGATGAACCATGTCAGATCAGTGTTCTCCATGTTCTAGTATAGATTGAGACTCTCCATAGCTGAAAATGTTTTTCTTAATTCAGTCAGGGACTCTTCGTAGCCGAGAATGTTTTCCTTAGTTCATTCATGAACTCTCAATAGCTGAGAATGTTTCCCTTAGTTCAGCCAGGGACTCTCAATAGCTGAGAACGTTTCTCTTAGTTCAGTCAGGGATTCTCCATAGTTGAGAATATTTCCCTTTGTCACGCCCCGCATTGGGGGGTATGACTGGCACCTGGTGCCCTAGTAGGACCTGGACTGCTAACTGGTGAGCCTAAGCACATCTGGTGCCTGGCTAG
>JACEIK010000930.1:194657-217062 GCA_018107945.1 Datura stramonium
ATTATATTGTAACTTTAAATTGAAACAATGTGTATTTTTTAAACCAAATTATATATTTGCAATTTTTCTGTATATACATACATTTTTATTCATGATTATAAATGAAGTTTAAAAATTAGATATCGCACCCTGAAGTACTGAACTTTTTCACCTTAAACGGGAACTTCTTCCGGATTGCATAGTTTTTAATGACAAAATCTATATTCTTTTCTCCTTGTAAAGTTGACCTTCAACAGGGATCTTATCAGTAATATAATCATTTATAGCACTTTTTCACAATATGAAGCTTCACATTCAAGCTGCTCAATCTATCCAAACAATGGTGTCGTTTTTAATACTAGTTAGTACTATAATGGGTATCAACTTAGTTAATGGAAAAGTTAATGGAAAAGACACAATGTATATCGATAACCCTCCAAGTTACACCCAATGAATAATTTTTAAAATTGTCACTTTTTTATTCAACTCGAAGTATACTCCCAATCCTATATTGTTATGAATCAACATTGCTAAAGAATCGTCATCAATTTTATATCAAATCTTAAAGAATTGATGAAAATGCCAACGTCCAAATGAATAGCAATTAATAGAATGAAACTATTAAAATTAATATCTATATTGGTAACTACCTCATCCATGATATAATCACCACAAACCTATTTTGTTCACCCCATTCTCCACTATGCTGGGTTAGAGCAGGCAATGTTGTCATTTTTTTCATCTGGAATTTTCCTTGAATAAAACTCTAATGATGCGATTTTTTTTTGCAACAACAGTTAATGTTAATAGAATAAAGAAACTGCTTTATGTAGTTTTGTACGCAATTAATTTTTTTCAAGGAGCAAAAAGATTACGGTTAAAATTATAATGTATACAATTTAGAATAGGGATGAAAATTCTTAAATTCCAAATGTATGTCCAAAAAAAGCTGTACTAATGCTTTTTACTATTGAAGCGTTATTTTAGTACCTTTTGGGTTATAAAATGCTAAGTTTATATAACATTTGCACTTTTGTATCAATTTCTCTGTTCTAATAACACCTAGGTCGCTCCTTTGTTTGCTGATTGGGCAGCGTAGTGGGCTAATACAATTAATAATCTAACTACTGGATTAAAGAGATTTGATGATTTACCATAGTGATAGGCGAAGTGCACTGATAATTGCTTCTGAGATTGTTATTTAACTAATGACCATTTTATAATTTTTTAAAAAACTAGTTTATTATTTTTGGAACAATTCAATTATATGCGATTGAGGTTGCAAATTTTGCATCTGAAATGCATCTAAAAATCATTTTAAATCTCAATTATGTGTGTCTGAATTTATTTTGCCAATTTTTTTTAATTCTTTGAATTTCAACAATTCAATACGCAAATCTACTCCAAAAAAGCTCTAACTTGAAACATAAGTTTCACATATTATAAAGAACAAACTACAATCATTGATTTGTCAAAACAACAACATATCTAACAAACTCATTCAACACCCTTTTAATTTTTTCTAGTATGTCTGAATTTCAATCATGGACTAAAACATGCTAAAATTGTTTAAAGTTTCAGTCGTATAGATCTAAAAGGGTCTTTTTAAGTAGATGACCCGTCGCATGGTTGGAGCGGGACTCTTTTTTTAAAAAGAACTTGAATAAGTTCGTTTTTCTAAAGTTTTCATGTATATATGTTCTCAGTCATACATAACTAAAATACATATTAAAATTGGCTAAAGTTTCAGTCATGTGCATCTGAATTCTTTTTATCAAAATATGATAATTTTGTTCTTCAAATTTCAACAATTAAATCTACTCCAAATAAGCTCAAATTTGAAACATAAGTTTCATGTGCCATAAAAAATAAATCTCAATCATCAATTTATCAAATAGAAACAAATTTAGCAAACTTATTTAGCACCCTTTTAATTTTTTAATTTATGATTATGACCAGTCATACATGACTAAAACACATGTTAAAATTGGAGAAACTTCAAGGCATGTGTATTTGAAATTTTTTTGCTAAAAAAATAATAATTTCATTTTACAAATTTAAACACTCAAATCTCTCCAAAAAAGCTCATATTTGAAATATAAATTTTATTTATTATAAAAAATAAATTTCAATCATTAATTTGTCAAAATAACAATAATTCTAACAAAACTCTTTTAATACTTTTCATGTATGCTCGCACTTAGTCATAAATTACTGACCCACATGTTAAAATTGACTAAAATTTTATTCATGTGCCTGGATGCAAAAGTAGAAGATGCGAAAAAGAAGCATGTGTTTTTTCCTGAAAGATATATAATACCGATTCGTGTAAAAAAATATTAAATGAATATTACTTAGATGGAGCGAGCAAAATAGGGCATCCCATGAAATTTTTACCATAGTTATATTAAGATAATTGTAAATAAATTCAAGAAAGTCATAAAATGAGGAACAAATTGAATAATTAAATATTAAATACTCTTGAATAAATAGTAATGCAACAATAAAATAGTGAGAAATAAAAAAAACTTTTTAGAAATAATCGTGTAAAATAATTTTGGAAATAGTAATAACATTGAAAAGATATGATCATATATTTAAGTGAAATAACAACTTTGAAGGTTAACTTGGAATAAAGAAAAAAAATTGGATATCAATAAGTGATTTTTACACTCGGTGTAGAGCACTATAATGTAAAAAGGAGGCCTTAGTTCGGAATGATTCAACATGCAAATAATATGTTGATCATTAGCATTCAAGACCTGATCAGTCATATCTTCCTCCAAAAAGAGATCAGATTTTACTGTTGGGGTTGCTTGAAGGCATGAGTCATGTCCCATTCTAACTTAAGCTAAGTATCTTGATATCCCAGGGTCTTGTCCATGAGTGCCTCCATTACAAGATACCTCGGGGCATTCCTCGAAAATAAATAACATAAATATCTCAGAGAATTTCTTCGAAAAATAAGTATATTTATCTCAGAGAATTTCTTCGAAAAATAAGTATATTTATCTAAGAGAATTTCTTCAAAAAATAAGTATATTTACTTTGGGAATGAGTAAACACACAATCAATCAAATGAGCGTAGCAATCCTACCAAGCCCCATTCTCACCCTAATATTTGTCTATTTTTTATTTGGTTAATTATGAGACATAACAAATATATTCTTTACATTTACTTTATATAGTGAGAGTTTTAAAAAAACTAATACATAGTGAGGGTTTGAGTTTAGTAGCAAACACACCTAATACATAAAAATAGGCCTATGTATTTATAAGCAGGTGGGTATTTTGGCAAGTCATTTCTCTCTTCTTTTGCGTTTGAAGCTTCATCTTTAAAATCACTTTTTGCCTGAAACAAGCAGAGTTTATCCATTATTCCTATGAACTACCATGCAACATAATCGTCATCGTTATCATCGCAGAGGCATATCTGCTGCACGTCAAACATCTCAAAAGCCCGATCAATATCTCAGTCACAAGTCCACTAAAATGTATTGTAGCACCCATGGAATTCTCTGACAACATATTTTATTTTGCTTGATTTTCATGGCATTACTCGACAATATCGATCTGACATTGATGCCTTTCATTTCTCCAACCAAATTTGAAAATATAATCGTTGAAGTCAATATTATTGATCAAAATTTGAATTTCAGAAATTGATAGATTTAAATACAAATGAGAAACTCTTTTTGATATGTTTTATATATTTAGATACAAAGAAAATCTTTTTTCTGCTACCTAATTCCCATGGCATTCTCTAGCGAGATCTATTTGGCGGTGATGTCTTTTTTCTTCTTCTGCCAAATCTGAAAACATATCCACTGAAAGTCAACATTATTGATTGAACATCGGATTTGAGAAATTGATAGATTTATATATAAATTAGAAGCTCATTTTGATCTGTTTGCTAGATTTAGATACAAAGGAGAAGCTCTTTTTGATATGTTTTCTTCTGCATGATTTCCACGACTCTTTATTGTATGTATATAAAATGTATATTCCAGTATCTTATAAAATATAAATGATACAAGCTCATAATAATTAATACAGTAGAGTGAATGAATACAAGTGATACAAGTTGATAACAATTAATTAAAATATTTTCTGAAATTATAGCAGGATTATAGATGTGTTGTATCTAGAATATTTCTGTTTGTATATTTTGAAGTTGTACCTAGATTGTATCTGAAATATTTTTTGAAGTTGTACCTAGATTGTATCTGAAATATTTTTGATTTGTATCTAAGATCGACATCTAAATTTTTTATTGATTGTTGAGGTGATAATATGGTGATGATATATGTATATCTCATAAAATAAAAGTGATACATTGATACATGGTGAATTGAACGAATAGATATAGAAAAATTGAACGAACAGATACAACAAAATTGAGCAAATAGATACTGTGAATTTGAGTGACAGACAATGAAATTGTGCAAACATATACAATGAATCTGAGCAAATAGATAAAACTCTAAAACAGTCGCTATGAATTGCGATTAGGCAAACTGTAACTATTATTGATAATTAAGATTTAAACTATGGCTATTTATGAAAATTTCTCATTTTGATTCACGAGCCTAGATATGTTAATATCAAATCAACTATACCAAAATGATATCAAAATTAATACACATTCAAAATTAATCTAAAAGTCCAATAAATTGTCCTTTTTGTTTTTGTTATAGCAAACCCCTCATGTACAAGACATAGGTCTAATTAATCAAATATTCAAACCTCGTTATTTATGGCAATTAATCCATCTAAGAAAATTCAAAACAATCACAAAATATATGGTATAAGATTTAACAACAGCTAGTTGACCAAATCATCCACTCAGTTGACAAAAATGAGATTGAGTTTAAGAATTGGACCTCAACCCCTGTTATTTCTGATTCAAAGAGCTAGGACCAAAGATTTTGAGTCGACGACCTAAAATTGCGACCCAGAAAGTGAATCTGTTTTTGTTTTTGGGTAACTTTGTGAAACTCAAAATTGGGATAGAAATAGTTAGAAATTGATATTGATCTATCCATGGTCTACACTAAAAAATGGACTTTTGTTGTGTGTGGCAAAAATGGATGAGGAGTGCTGGAGATCTGTTTTCTGACTAAGGAGATGGTGGTTCACATGAAAACTGATAATAATGGGTTTCACCAGGTAACTTTTAAGAATTCATCACCAACTTAATGATAGCTAAGATATTTTATGAAGAAACTAGAACAGTTAAAGAGTTATAGAGAATTAGAAGGAGCACTCTAAAATGAGAATTCTAGAGTGATAGATAGGAATATTCTAGAAGATAGTATTAAATATCGTCCACTAGATTCTTTCACCACCACCTATAAATAGAGGTAGTTCATTTCAGTTATATGTGTGGTAAAATAAAGTGAATGTGCTCAAGTAAGGAGTATGTGCTCAAGACAAGAGTGACTTCTCAAGTAAAGAGTGTTATTGAAGCAAATAACAAGTGAGTGATCAAGTGAGAAATAAGAGAAAGCAACAATGAGAGTTGCTAGAGTGTGATTAGTGCAAGAAACATTGAGTATAGAAATTGTAATACCAAAGAGGGTATTTACTTAGAAATAATAAAATTCAAGTTGTGAGAAACTAATTATGACAACAAATATTCAACAAGTGGTATCAGAACTTGGTGGATAAAGAGTGAGGTGGCAACTCAAAGGGATCCTATAAGTGTTACTGTCGGATGCTATAAGTCATCTGACGCTGATCAATGGTAGATTTTGCAAGCACTCTCAACTGTGTTGAGAAGCTCAACGCAAGTAACTATGAATCGTGGAGCACAAGATTATACTATTATTTTCTCAACCACAAATTATGGGATATCAATGGTAGATCAGAAACTATATCACCAATTGATGCTAAAGCAACAAAAGCTGGAAAGGCCATGTATGCTCTCACTGTATTAGTCAAAGATGATTTTCCGCGATATATTTAGAATGCCAAGACACCCAAAGAAGACTGGGACACGCTAGCAATAATTTTTACAAAGAAGAATGATGCGAGATTACAAAGGCTTGAAAATGAGCGTTAGTAAATTTCACATCGAAATATGAAGATCAACCAATACTTCTCAAAGGTAAAATCATTATCTGATGAAATAACAAAATTAGATCAAGAGAACACTACCTCAGAGACAAGGATGAGGAGAATAATTATTCATTATCTTAGATCGGAGTATAAAAGTATAATCACTGCCATATAAGGTGGGGCACGGAATCAACTTTATCTGAGTTGAAAAATCTATTGGAAAATGAAGAAGATTTGGAGAAGTCATTATCAAGTCTCTCTATAGAAGATGCAGATAAGACACTCTTCTGTAAAAGGCACATCTATCGAAAAAGGGATTCGAAGAAAAACTCATGGACAGGGGGATACCAAAAGAAGCAATATCAAATAAGTCAAAAACATAATAGGAAGGTAAACTAAAGTATCAACAAATGAAAAATAGAGAAGTGTTATAATTGTGAAAAGAAAGGACACTACGCTAGAAACTACTAGTACAAGAAAGTTGAAGGCAACATAACTACTTCTACCAAAAACAAAAAGATCAAGAAGAAGCTTGGAATTTCAAGACCTCTTATGCAGTTTAAGAAAGTAATCAATAGGAAGATCTTGTCACCTCTCACTATAACAAAGAAGAGCAGCTTGCACCTGCAATAGTAAGTGAGAAACTAGTCGATATGAACTTTATTGTATCATTGATTCGGATGCTCCAATCAAATAACCGATGATGAGAAAAAATTATCAACATGAGCAACTATAAAAGAGATCGATTAATGGTGACTGTAAATAATTCAAGAATGCCAATAACTTATATTGCTAAGGTGGTATTCATGCCTCGTCATATCTCGAGACAAGTGGAACTTAAAATGTCTACCATGTCCCTTTATGAAGAAGAACATTCTATAGGTGGCGAAACTAACAACTTCAAGAAAAAATGTCCTGTTTTGGTTGGATGATGTAAAATCAAAACTTGAAAGTTACAAGCTCTCCAATCATGGAGGGAAATAGATCAGAGTGAATCTATGTCATGCCAGCCGAAAAAACTTATGTGGTATTCGATGAAGCATCAACATAGTGGTATAAAATGTTGCCCTACCAAATCTTAGAGAATAGAAGAAAGAGATACAACATATACTTGAAGAAGAAGGACAAGAAAGTAAGGCGGAATCAGAGCAAAAAGTATGCGTAAAACACAAATCATATATAGAAGAGATATCTCCAAAAAGAGTGTAACGACTTGCTTGACCGTTATAGCACCTTGACAACCTAAGGGTGGACGAATTTAAAATTTTTTGAAAATTTGAAATGAAGTACCTGAAAAACAAAGTGTGTAAGATGAACAAGTTCAAATTGGATAAGTCACAATCAGTGAGCCCAGACAGATATCGACCTCTCCAGTCTGATTGTCTATGTCCAGCAGATTGAGGCTGAAAAACTGAGGGACATGGAGAGAAAGAATAAGCGGGCAAGGACTGACCAGTCAGATCATGTCCATAAGAGGTCTGGTGGTAGCAACCGCCCACAGTAGCAGCAACAGCAATAGAGGGCTCCAATGCCCAGCTCAGCCAGTGCCCCTACCTTGCGGTCCCGCCAGGACTGGAGGGCTGGAGCATCTGGCTCTCACTCTTAGAGCTTCAGTGCTGGGAACAGGTATCCAGCTTGCCTCAAGTGCAGCTAGAATCACCCAGGAGAGTGTCTTTAGGGTCGAGAGGGCTGTTTTGGTTATGGACATCTTGGGCATCGACTTAAGGAATGCACGTCAGTAGGACGGGGGAGATCACAATCCACTACCTCAGTAGCTCCAACAGGCTAACACATCATGTACAGAGGTCGGTCAACTTCAAAACTATTTTTTATGCATTATGATCCCTTCAGGATCAGGAGAACTCACCAGACGTAGTCACGGGTATGTTACATCCTTTCCACCTAGATGTATATGCCCTGCTTGATCCAGGGGCCACAATATCATTTGTGACTCCCTACGTAGCAGTTCAGTTAGATATCAGTCCAGAAGTACTATTAGAACCTTTCTTAGTCTCCACTCCAGTTGGTGAGACAGTTAGAGCCAACTGGGTGTATAGAAACTATCTAATCTCAATCTGCAATAAAGTCATTCCAGCTGACCTTGTAGAGTTAGACATGGTCGACTTCGACCTCATTCTTGGCATAGATTGGTTACACTCTGGTTATGCCTCAGTTGACTACAGAACTAGGGTCATCAGGTTTCAGTTCCCTAATGAGCCAGCTCTAGAATGGTCGGGCAGTAGTTTAGTGCCGAAGGGTAGGTTTATTTCCTACCTTAAGGCTAGAAAGCTTATTTCTAAGGGATATATTTATCATCTAGTTTGGGTCAAAGATTTAGATTCTGAGACCCCAATTATCCAGTCGGTCCCTGTTGTCAAAGAGTTTCCAGATGTGTTCCCCGAAGATCTTCTCGGAGTTCCTCCTGAATGGGAAATTGACTTCGGGATAGACCTTCCCCTAGATAATCAACCCATCTCCATCCTTATTTATAGAATGGCTCCGGCTGAACGTAAGGAGTTGAAGGAGAAGCTAAAAGATATTCTGGATAAGGGTTTTATCAGACCCAACATATCTCCCTGGGGCGCTCCAGTGTCAATCGTGAAAAATAAAGATGGTTCCCTCAGAATGTAAATCAATTATCGTCAGTTGAACAAGGTCACAGTCAAGAATAGGTATGCCCTACCCAGGATTGATGACCTGTTCGACCAACTTCAGAGAGCCAGTTGTTTCTCCAAAATAGATCTCAGGTTGGGGTATCACCACTTAAGGGTTAGAGAGTGTGACATACCGAAAACAGCTTTCAGGACTCGGTATGGTCACTTTGAGTTCGTGGTTATGTCCATTGGACTAACAAATGCCCCTACAGCCTTTATGGACCGATGAATAGAGTCTTCAAGTAGTATTTGGATATGTTCGTAATTATATTTATCGACGACATTCTGGTATACTCCAGAAATGAGTAAGAGCATGCAAATCACCTGAGGATAGTGCTTCAGACACTCAAAGACCACCAGTTGTTCGCCAAGTTTAGCAACTGTGAATTCTGGTTGAAGTCCGTGACTTTCCTGGGTCATGTGGTCTCGGGTGAGGGTATCTAGGTTGATCCTCAAAAGATAGCAGCAGTGAAAGACTGGCTCAGACCTACCTCTCCAACCGAAATCAGAAGCTTCTTGGGTTTGGCCAGTTACTACCGACGCTTTGTAGAAGGCCATTCTTCCATAGCATCTCCACTGACTAGGCTGACTCAGAAGAAGGTGAAGTTCCAGTGGTAAGATGCGTGTGAGAAGAGTTTCCAGGAGTTAAAATCTCAACTTACTACTGCTCCAGTATTGACTCTACTGGAAGGATTGGATGGATTTGTAGTTTATTGCGACGCTTCTAGAATTGGAATCGATTGCGTTTTGATGCAGCGGGGCAAAGTGATAGCCTACGCCTCTAGGTCGCTCAAGGTTCATAAGAAGAATTATCCAACTCATGACTTGGAGTTGGCAGCGTAGTGTTTGCATTGAAAATATGGAGGCATTATCTATACGGGGCTCATGTAGATGCTTTCACCGATCACAAGAGCCTTCAATATGTATTCAGTCAGAAGGACCTAAATCTCCATTAGAGAAGGTGGTTGAACTCCTGAAAGATTATGACATAAGCGTGTTATATCACCCGACAAAGCCAATGTGGTGGCTGATGCCCTAAGCAGAGTGTCTATAGGTAGCGTGGCTCATATTAAGGAAGGCAAAAAGGAGTTGGCAAAGGATATTCACAGGCTAGCTCGGTTAGGGGTGCAGTTGATTGACTTAGTCGAGGGTGGAGTGGTGATGCAAAGCGGGTCAGACTCCTCTTTGTTGGTTGAAGTTAAGTCCAAACAGGATGAAGATCCAATTCTTCTTAAACTCAAAGAAGCAGTTCTTAGAAAGAAGGTTGAGGCATTCTCCAAATGGGGAGATGGTGTGCCATGTTATCAGGGAAGATTGTACATACCAGACGTCGGTGACTTGGAAAAACCAGATATTGGCTGAAGCACACAACTCAATATACTCTATCCACCCTTGTTCTACTAAAATGTACCACGATTTGCGGGATATTTACTGGTGGAACGACATGAAGAGAGACATCGCTGAATTTGTAGCCAAGTGCTCGAACTGCCAGCAAGTAAAGGTAGAGCATCAAAGGCCGGGAGGTATGACCTAAGATATTAGCATACATATGTGGAAATAGGAAGAAATAAATATGGACTTTATCACGGGTCTACCTCGAACTTGTCGGCAACATGATTCCATCTAGGTGGTAGTGGACCGGATGACTAAGTCAGCATATTTTCTCCCTGTCAAAACTACAGATTCAGCTGAGGACTATGCTAAACTTTATATCTGGGAGTTGGTCAGACTTCATGGGGTGCCATTTTCCATCATCTCAGACAGAGGTACACAGTTCACATCATATTTTTAGAAGTCTTTGTAGAGGGGACTTGGCACCCAGGTCAAGCTCAGCACAACTTTTCACCCGCAGACAAATGGGAAAGCTGAGTAGACTATTCATACCCTAGATGATATGTCGAGAGAATGCGCAATCGATTTTAAGGGCAATTGGGATGACCACTTGCCTTTCATCGGTTTGCGTATAATAACAGTTATCACTCCAGCGTCTAGAAGGCCCCGTTTGAGGCATTGTATGGTAGAAGGTGCAGGTCTCCTATTAGATGGTTCGAGGTTGGTGAAGCTACAATAATCGGGCCAGACTCGATTCATGAAGCTATGCATATGGTATAGCTCATCAGAGAAGGATTGAAAACAACTCAAAGTCGTCAGAAATCTTATGCGGATGTGAGGAGAAGAGAATTGGAGTTTGCTGTAAATGACTGGGTCTATCTGAAAATTTCACCCATGAAAGGGGTTATGAGGTTTGGGAAGAAGGAAAAGCTTAGTCCGAGGTATGTGGAACCCTACAGAGTTCTGAGATGAATTAGCAAGGTAGACTATGAGATGGAATTACCTTTAGAGTTGGCTTCTGTTCACCCGGTATTTCATGTGTCGTTATTGAAGAAGTGCATTGGTGATCCAACTTCAATTGTACCATTAGATAGTGTATAAATAAAGGATAGTCTCTCATACGAGGAGGACCCAGTCCAGATCCTTGACCGTCAGGTTCGTAAGCTGAGGAACAAGGAAGTAGTTTCAGCCAAGGTCCTATGGAGAAATCAGTAGGTGGAGGGAGCTACGTGGGAGTCTAAAGTAGATATGATGGCCATATATCCGCACTTATTCTCTACCAGCTCTGTTACAACTTGATATATTAGTCTTACCCTAGAACTCAATTTAGCTTTCATGTTCAATTCATGTGTTCAAGTTTCTTTTATGTTTTTGGATGTGTGTATGAAAAGTGAATTCAATTCTGCTATGTAGTTTGAATCAGAGGTAGTCATTCCGTCAGTTTTGGTTTTAATGATTAGTATTTGAATACTATAATTGCATCTCCCTACTTTTCTGGGTGTTTTCCCAACATTAGAGGACGAATGTTCTCAAGGGGGAGATATTTTCAAGGACGGATGTTCTTAAGGAGGAGATATTATAATACCCCGCAAGTGCCTAAGATTAGACCCGGGACTTAAAAATAAAAACTTGAAGAAAGCTAGAAAATCTGTCACCAGTCTCAAAACAAGTGGTTAGGAGACCCGTTAGAAGCCGCCATGAGTCGTGATGTGACTCGTGGGGAGGGCAGGTGGGGAAGTTTGAAGTTTTGGTGGAAAGGTACCCCCGGACAAGATCACGAGTCGTGGTCAGTCCCCATGACTTGTTAGGTCAGTCGTAGGGAGTGGAAATTGAAGATATAGAGAGGAAGAGGCAGTGTACTTGACGGATAGTGACCACGAGTCATGGTCACCAGTAACGAGCCATGAAGTCTTATGTTACCAGCCCTAGATGTCTAATAGACAGTGCACTTAACGGACCATGCCATGAGTCCTAAGAATGTTACGGTAAATTCCTAGCCTTCTAGATCCTAAACTAAGTTATTTTGGGTATTTTAAAGAGAATTTAGAGGAGTTAAATGACTTTCCCCTCATTCCCACCACGATTCTCAGGAAAAAAAAACTACACAAGTTTTCACTCAAGAACTCTCTAGCAAAGTTTAGGGTTCCTCATCCATTACAGCAGTTCAAGTTACTTTCTAGGGAATTTTAGTCAGGTATGTAGGAATTCAACAAGGGGATAGTTCTTTCTTTGTGTCATCCAAAACTCTTCTCAATTTTCTTTATGAATTCTAGCCCTGAGTTTCTGAATGCGAAGTGGTTACATGTAAATTTTCTTTTAATTCACGTAGAATGATATCCATGATTATGTTTAGACATTATTTCCATCAGTTCATGAGTAAATTGATATTATTTCCACAAACGTGAATTTTAGCCCTGCAGATTTTTGAATGTTGAGAAATTCTTGATAATGTGTTTAATCCATGTGGAACCATCATGTATGTTAATTATGAGTATTTTCCCACCATCTAATGGTAGTGTTGGTGCTTATCAACGTGCTTTGACCTCAACCCTAGTTTTGAGGGCAGAACAAATGAGAAATTCACGTTGAAATGATAAACCTTGGAATTTTCTTAAGATACCAATGTAGTGAATTACCTTAATATTTACATGCTAATTTCTCAGTTAGATACATGATTTTCTAGCCTTAGTCAAAGTATGATATTCTCAGTGTCAGTCAGAAATGTCAGCTGAACAGTTTGACTACAGGCACTCCTGAGGTGTCAGTATCACCTCCCAGTTATCATAATCGAATTCAGAATTCAGTTATTGGTCCACTAGGTGGTCATGACACTTTATACATATAGCTCTGGCTAGCCTTAAGACCCTAGTTCATATTACAGTTTGTTCTTAGACGGTTACAACGCTTCTAGATAAGCAGCTCTGACCAATCCAGAACTCAGTTTCAGAATCTGGTTCGATAAGACTCTCAGGGTACTTTCAGATACGTATCCCTAACTAGTCTCGGGACCCAGTTTCTAGCTATCAGCCTAGTATTCAGTTTAGAATTATCTAGTGGGAGTAGGACCTAGCACTGAACGGGGGAGGGGGGGTTCCAGCTCATCCAGGTTCTCAAAACTATGTTGCCAACGTAGGTTTCAGTATTTATTGGCCTAATTGGCCCTAGAATTTTGGTGATCACCCAGTTCATGCCTTTATACCCTAGCAACGTATATTAAGTCCTATAAGTGAGGTGTATACATTGGACTCCACGTCTAGCTCACGTAGTTACATGTTGGTTATAAACTCTCCCACTAGTCAATTCAGTCTAGCTCAGTTCAGATCAGTATTCCAGACTTAGAACGGGCTTTGACCATCAGAAATGGTCTTCTAGACCACCTTAGTATTGCAGTTATTCAGTTCAATAACTTTAGTTGGTCATTGCATGTTTTTCGGTTCAGTATTTCTTCTCTTATTTATTCTATTGTGTTATGTTCCTCTCATTTACTTAGTACATTCAATGTACTGGTGCATACTTTTATGATGTATTGTTTTATGATACAACTGTAGGATCACAGCCTCAGCCCCGCTAGCCGATCATTTACCGAAGAACTCATCTATCCAGTTGGTGAGTCCTCATCCTTCGAGGACAGAACTTATTTTCTTTTGTTATGCTTTCATTCTTTTTATTTAGCTTTGGAGTTAGATGGAGGTTTGTCCCAGCAATTCATCAGACCTAGTGGCTTTCAGACGTAGAGTTATTTTCAGACTCAGATTGATTTTTATTAAATATGTAGCCTTGTTCAAGTATTTATACTATTGCTTTAAATTTCCACTGCATGTATTTTTGTGTTACTCAGAAGGCCAGTGAATGATAGACCAGGGGTTGATTTGGGGTCCTTGTGACTTCAAGTACCGTGTTCCGTCTAGGGAGTAAACTCGGGGCGTGACTGGCTGGAAGTGTGTGAAACTATGGCGGTCTTAAAATCAACATGGCCCCCACATCTGTATTGTCGGGCCGTATGGGGAAGAAAGAATTTTCAATTAGTATCTGATCTAACAACCTGTTTGACCGTTATAGTACCCTAAAAACCTTAGAGTGGAAAAATTTAAAATTTTTGAAAATTTGAAATGAAATTCATAAAAAACAAAGGGCGTAAGACGAGCAAGTTCTAATGGGTTAAGTGACAATCGGTGAGCCCAGTCAAGCGTCAGCCACAGCGGACTACTCTCCGCCATCGCGAAACCGTTGCAGCGGTAAATGATCCCGCTGTAGAGAGTGACGTGGACTAGAATTCCACAAATCCCATCCCAGTTAGGATTTTTAACACCTATTCTCAAAAAGGGGCCTAATTAAAACGCACAAAAACAGGAAGTAGACTTTTGGAACACGCAGATGAGTTAGGAGGTAGAGATTCATCCTCCATAACTTGGAGTTTTCGCAAGAACTCAGAAATTAGTGCAAGCATGCAATAGGTAACGTCTCGATGATAACTTGGTGTCCAGGTAGGCTATGGATTACTTAATTTTGTGTTAGACTTTGATTAGCCAAACATATACGTGTGTATGGCTGAAGTGTTTTTCATAGGTAGGATTAAAATTGGAATAAGTTGTTATTAAATATTCAAAACCAGTAAGTTTCTAAGGACGAAATAAATAGAAAAAGGATGGTGATATCCCCATAATATGAAAACCCATAGGGGGAGATTGTATTGATCGAATACATGAATGAAATATTATGGAATATGTGATGGTAAACCACTTAGGTGATTGGGAATGCGCAGCCTGGGGCTGAAGGGAGAGATGTTGGATGAATAGACTAGTACGATTAGACCCTGAATGAGGGATAGAGACATGAGTGGCTCGTGCTAGAGGTGATCATCCAGGCGAGCTGTATGAGTGAGCACACAAAATATGTATTTCTAAAAGACCATGTGGTTGGGTGTACAAATATGAGTAAACAGACAGGTATGATGAAGGTCTCATATAGATGGTAGTATAGTACATGAATTTCTAGAGTCCTTTGCAGGTCATGACTGGAAGGGAAAGCATAAGACCCTCTGGCATGTGTGTACAATGATGTGACGGAGGTGTATGCCTGGCTATCACCGATGATATGATTACGAGACAAAGGTTGTGCGGGTATGGTTTGATATATATACGGCTGCAGTGACAAAAAGGTGCAGGTATACAAATGAGATACAAGATATAGCGACATGATTTGGGTTTGAGATGAGAAACACGGTTGGAACATAGTATATGACGATATGGTGCAGGTATAATACTATATGGCATATTTGTGGTATGAAGACAGGTATGTGCATGTACTATAATTTTGGGGGACTTAACTCCCTCGATATGTTTTGATGATTCTTTGTGTGTACTTGAACTATTTAATTTGTATTTGTGAATAAATGTTTGATTGAAGTGGCCCTTGGTTAGTTATAGAAGGTATTATCATGGATTTAACAAAAGGTAGTGAATTATCAGGAGACTACAAGTTTGATTTTATTATTTAATGTACTAAAGTGAGGAGGGTCAGAAAATCCGCTAGGTAATTAAATAGGTCAATAAATGATAGAAATGGACTTGGTCAATGATAGTAAAATGGTAAGAGAGGTAGTCGTGCTACAAAGTTATTTAGTGGAATAAAATAGAACTGGATTAGGAAAATTAGGTACTAACTGTTTGGGATACCGCTGCAGCGGACAAATTACCACGGTCACGGAACCGCTGTAGCGGTCTAAGCATTCGCTGCAGTGGTACAGGGAAGAGGCAGATTGAAAGATTAATTGATGGCTAGAATTGTTGAGTAATTGCAGGGACTTTGATGAGAGTAGTTGTAAATTTGTTATTGTCGATTGTGTATTAACTATTATGCTATTTTGTGAATCAATCTTAGTCGGTCAATGATGCTTACTAGTATGTGTGGTATACTAATACTTCCTTGCTAAACCTTTTTAGTGTAGGTTGTGGCAGGTTTTTTGAAGTTCCTTGATTGACGTGGAGTATTCTGTATTAGCTTCTTTGTTATTCTTCTCGGACGAAGTTGTGTCAATTGTCTTGTCAAGTATTCTATTAGAACTCTTGTACCTTTCTAGACTAAATCTTGGGAGAATCAATGTTTTGGGAATTTTTGTTTATATTTCAATTTTTTTTATTTGTGTAAATTAATGAAAAATTTTGGGTATTTTATGTAATATTTTCAAAAGGGTTCTCCTATCAAGTAGAGTGGATGTAGATGCCTGTATGACCCGCCTATCTGGGGTCGTGACAAAGAGAAAATAAGGGCCCATAGAAAATTATACAACATGAAACCCTAGAAGAGATGCAAGAAAGTCCAAGAAACTCTACAACCTCAACTAAAAAGGCCGGCATGACCAAAATGCCCAATCGACAAATATATAAATGTAGAGTTAACTGAATTGGTCATGATAAAAATGACTACTACCTTTGAAGAAGCTCCAAAGAGTAAGGACCAAAGTACTCTAGCAAAGGAAGAGATTTCCAAAGGGCATGGACATCATGATGTTTGCAGAATTTCAGGAATCGCACACAACATACGCAAAGAACAAATTAAGTTGGTGTTGAATGGGAGTGTTAAAAATTCATGACCAACTTAATTGATATCTAAGATATTTCATGATGGCAAACCGATAGGCCACGGATTTTGGCTCATCAAAAATAATAAACCAATGGACAATATCAGTTTATACCTAGGGATGTACCTCGATTTCTTAAAATTCAACTTAGTGTATTTTTTGAAATACCACCCGAAGTGCAAAAAAAATCGACGGACAATCTTAGTTTAATTAATTAATTTAATATTGTAAAATATTTTTTTCAAAATTAATTTTTGAAAAAATCAAACAATCCGACTCTATCCATCAGTGTGTTCTTCATATGAAAGAACAAATTAACGGATAAGATCAGTTTTCTGGGTTTCTGCATCTGGATTTTTTTTCAGAAAACCGATGAAAAATCTAATTGTCCATTGATTTTCTATAAAAAAGATCAAATGTAGAAACTTGCAATTTCTGCATTTTCCACCTATTAATTAATGTTCAATTTAATATCAACTACAATCCAGTATTAATTGCTGCCAAATTAATTTTGAATGTAATAAAACATCAATAACATACTAATTATTGATTAAAAACACCAAACTCACTAAAATAGATCCACCAAAAGGATATACAGAGTCAAAGTTTAAAATCTTTAATATTGACAATGTTTCAAGTCGTATTGAATGCTCAACAATAAAAATTCTAATATCTAGGTGTCCGTTCAACACACTCATCCTCATCATTAGAACTCTCATCTTTAATCGAGGTTGGAGGAGAACGGGCACGGCTATGCACTCCACTTGCAAGGACGCTATTCACTTGTGCCTTGAGAGCTTCGACGATATGACATATGCATGCTCTTATCTTTAGCAATTCGTCTTACCTCGATATTTTCCAAAGCACATGTAAGGTGTTTGATCTTCTGCATAATAGTAGCGATCTGAACACCATCAATCACCTCAGTTTGTCTTGAAGATCTAACACCTTCCAGTCCATAATAGATCCATTGAACTAGGTTCCTAGAGCCTAGGCCGTATACTCTCCCCTTTTGCCTTCCCTCCAGCCACTTTCTCAGTCCTGATTTAGATAGCGACATCCGGTGGAGGCTGGGTCGGCCTGTCTTTGGCTTGCTGGGTCTAGAAGTACTCAGACAAGTATCATTGATAATCCATCTACATAATCAAAATTAAAAGTTAGTATATATATTCCTAATGTCAAATTACTATTTATAGGTAACTTTTTCAAACTTACATAGGCTTGTTGTAACAACCCAGAAGTCTTTACAGGATAGTTAAGGGCCTAGACCACTGGAACTGGCTAGGGAAGGAATAGAAAGGGATGTGAAATTTTTCTAAGTGTAAAACTGGTGAATTCTAGGTAGCTACTGACTCGGGGGACCGCTACACCAGTGGGATTCCCACTACAACGAGACCGTGGTGATGGTTAGAGTACCACTATAGCGAGATAGAGGATAATCACTGGAACCGCCGCAGCGGGTCTTCTGTAGATGAAAAGGATACCGTCGTAGCGGAACACGGGAATCAGAAAGTGGGTTTAAGTGAGATTTTTAGGATTAAGTCTCATTATTTCCAAAACGTTAGAGAGTAATGTTGAGAGCGATTTCATCCCTAGAGCAGAAAGTGGTGGTGAAAAGGTAAGTTTCTTATCCCCTAGCCCCTTTAATGGGTATTGTTTATAGGAGAAGCTTTAGGGGGACCCATTAATGGTGAAAATATGAACTAAAAAACCCTAGGTTGATGAACTAGAGCTAAATGATGGGGAATTAAAGAGAGGTTTTGATTATTGAATTTTGTGTAATGATTACTTCCTAAGGTTCCTCTTATTAATATTGATGTGTTAGACAAGGTGGGGACCTAGAACTAGGTGGAAGGGAAGGGTTTCCTATTAAATTTCCCTGAAAAGAGAAGGGTTTGATCTAATTAGGCCCTATCTTGAGGAGGAATTAACTAATTACTATATGTGTGTAGATTACGAACGATCCGAAGCATCAAGGAAGGGCAAAGCTCCTGCAAAGCAGTGAAGTCAGTAACTTCAATTAACCGAGGTAGGTTATGATTGGAGGATTAGACCCTGCTTAATGACTTGTATGCTTAGGTGATAATTTTATGTGATTAGTCTTCATACACCCCTTGCTTTGGGTTTGTCCTGTGAATGAGTATGATTACCATGTTGATAGAAAATAATGATTAATATGTTGTTAAGTGTATGCGAAATTGTGAAGTGAACTATTTTTCATGAATTGATCATATGAATGGAGAATCAAAAATTAGTGTACATGTGAATGTGTACGACTTGCATACTTGTTATTTTACAAAAATTGACAATGAATAGGATAGTGATTGTATCCTGAATTGAGAGGCTCGAGCCCGAGAGGAGCATCCAGATGAGCGAATATTATTATTAAGTGACTCGTACTCGAGGGGAGCATCCGGGCGAGCATATGAGTAGGAGTAGGTGTCACGTTGATATAGTACATGGATTTTTAGAGTCCCCTATAGGTCATGACTGGATGGGTAGAAATAAGACCTTCAATCATGTGTGTACATGATTTGTGTGGTTGAGTGTTATGGGGAGATGGCGGAGGTGTGTGCCCATCATCTTACCCTTGGTTTTGCCATTTTGTGTGTTGTTTTGTAATTCCATTTTTATTCATGAGGTTGAATAAGGAACGTGCTAAGTGAAGATGTAAAGTATCGTTGATATGATGTGAGTTGATAACGAAGAACATGTCTTTAGTTCTAAGTGTGACTTTGTCACTGCGTGTAAATATTAAGTAGTTGTTGTCGTGATTAACTATGGACGTGTAAGTATTAATAGCTGATATGATTGTTGTTTTTAATTGTACGTGTCTGGTGGGTTTATGGAGTATGTAAAATGCTAAACTGCTGAATTGACGAGTTGTTGAATTGTTGAACGGATACACTAAGAGAGTGCAGCTATGTCGAGCTACTGCATAAGCAGTACCGCTGCGATGGTCAAGCGATCGCTGCAATTTAAACGGCCCAATCTAGTAAGCAGGCCAACTGTCCCTTATGTAGAACTAGTATGTCTGAATTTGTGTTGTACTTCCCTATAATTATGTAGACTGGTCTTATATTATTATTACTCGGTATATGTATTATTATTTAGGATCGACCGATGATGCCTACCAGTATCGTGTTATGTACGACCCTACCCCTACACTTCTTTTATGAATGCAGAGTCCGAGGCAGGCAATTCTTTACTTCCTCACCTATAAAGCAGAAGTATTCAAAATTGAGAAGGTGAGCAGACGAGGTTGCAGTTCACTCTCTCGTTGCAGATGTCTTTTCTTTTCAAATATTTAAAGATTTTTCTTTCCTTAAGTTGTTAGTTTCCTTAGTATTGTAAAACAAATGTCCGGTGCAATGACAATCAGGTTCTAAAAATTTATTTTATTAGTTTTTGGTTTGCGCAATATATTGATTCGAAGTTTTTTTTAAGAGTATGACAGTTGTTTCCTTCATGAATGTATAATTCTGGGGTCATTTGGGGATTGTTCTTGGGATTTCTTGGTTCACCCACCGTGGGTAGTATGGGTGCCAATCATGGCCATTTTGGGACGTGAAACTTGTTCACCCATTTTCTTGACCCATGTGTCCGTATTCGACTCGTTCTTCTTTTTATTTATGTGGGTAGCCCGATAGACCGAAAAAGCTCCTTTTAAGTTGAGTTGTGATTCAATTTTTTGGATTGCAAATAAAATACAGACAAATTTGGTCAATATATAAAATTTACTCAAATTTATATAAGTTTACTTATCAATTCTCTAGCTATCATCCCCTGTCTCTTTGCACTCCTAGTGTATAATGAGCCATCTTTTTCTTTCTCCTGGCCTTCTTCGCTTGTTTAGAATTGGACAAATTTTGGCGTTCTCCAATATGCTTGAAAGGACCGCACAAATATGAGGTAAAAGCCAATCAGGCTTCTTGTTCTTTTCAGAGAAGAGTGCGTATGTGGAGAAGATAAAAGACCACTTGAAGTAGCACTAGAATCTAGTGGCCTCTTAGGTGCTTTCTTACTACTCTTACTCGATTTAGTATTTCTACCACTATGACCTCGATCACCATCACCTGATGACATCTGCATATACATTTACACTAGTGTATATATATTTTTTACAAGTATTAAATATAATTTCTTAAGAAAATAAACCAAATTGCTAGTCGCCATTCTCCTATTCTCCCCCTCGCTTGTTTTATTTCCATTATTCTCTCATTCTTCCTCCTCCCTTGTTTCATAATCATCATATGATTCTTCCCCCTCCCCCTCTCCTCGCTTGATTCATTTTCATTATCTAATTTTTCCTCAATTTTTGCAATTGCAGTTATCTCGTTATCAAAAACTTCTTCTAAAATGTGTTCAGAATGTTCTAAACTGCGTTCTAACTCAGCATCCGTTGTTGATGAACAACTACTACATTATTTTGGTATGCCACATCTAATATTAATCACAGTCCTACATACGAACTTAGTCTTTATAACCACTCACCAATTAGCCTTATCTCTACATAAAGGATATGGAGCATAATACACCTGCTTAGCATTTTGAGTAATGATAAAAGAATCATAACGATCATACTGTATTGTGTGCTTATATTTAATTATATTATGTTGTTGATTCACCATATTACCTCTATTTGAAGGATCAAACCACTTACATCGAAATAGTACTATCTTTCTTCTCGTCCATTCAGCATACTTAACTTTCATTATCACTTGCATCACACCATAATAATCAACAGTTTGGGCAAAACTATGTACATCACCTTTAACGCATACTTTGCTATTATTGATTTTCTTATACTTAGAAATTTCTTTTGTTTGAAACTTGAAACTATTCGCACAATACTTATTCATTCACTAAATTTGGCTATCAAGCCAGCGTGCAGCATCTCTCACCAGTTGCAAATGTTCATTAGTACTATTTTCGGCGTGAACTTACATAGTGTTAAATAAAAAACATATATTTTTTGAGTAAATTACTGTGTCGTACTTATATCTTCAACATGATTTTTAACACTTACATAGTCTTTCAACCATCAGAAAATATGACATCATTATCCTACTGGCTTACAAAGTAACTGTCCAATAAATTGAGATTCTTTGTTAGTTTAACCCTTAGTATCTAAATAATGTTATTCAAATAATATAATTCAAAACTTTCTTAAGATATGATTGTATCTCGGGGCAATTGAGCAAAATGGGTGTTGCAATTTATTGCATCTTCATACTACTCAAACCTCGTCTGATTCATTATTTAGAACCTCGATCTGATTGATTAAAAATTGAAGTCAGCAGGAAGTTGGGATCATTATCACTATTATCATTGTGAGTTCGCCAATTTCTTATATTTGGAACTTGCTCCTCGAAGTAGTAAGAACAAAACTAAGCAATTTCTCTTGCAAGATAAGCTTCACAAATGGATCCTTCAATCTTAGACCTCTATTTAGCAGTTATTTTGCACTTGTCAATAATTATGTATAAAATTTGATGTTACTAATAATAAGTTTAAAAAAATAAAAATAACTTAGCAATTCATGGTATACTAAGTAAGAATTAGTACCTCTCGTATGAATACATCATTTGTATTGAACTGGGGCTACAAGGCTGTCACGCACCGCCTTGGGGGGTATGACTGGCAGCTGGTGCCCTATTAAGACCTGGGCTGCTAGACTAACTGAGCCTAAGCACATCCGGTGCCTGGCTGGCTCTAACTCAGATTCATGGAATCAACGGGCTATATAACGGCTGTAAATACAGCCTCCGGCCGATTGGGCCTATAGCCACCTGTCCTG
>JACEIK010000930.1:236682-257557 GCA_018107945.1 Datura stramonium
ATAGCTAATAATTATCTGACTAACATCCTTCGAATTTAATTCGAATTTTGATGTAATTATGTATGTAGTATTTATTGATTAATTACTAAAATTATATAAAGCACTAAATTAATGGACAAATTCATTTTATTTTTATTTAATTTTTGATGGATTTCTAACTTAGCTTATAACTCAATATTATCACTAAGTTTTAATGTCTAACTCAATCACACCAAAAGTAAGTCAAATATTTTAGTTTTTCTTCTAAATTTCTAAATTCACAAGTAATTTTGAACAAATTCAAAAACAAACACAAATGCATTTTTATATTCAAGAACATACGCTTTGAAATCTAACAATGAAATCTAATTAAATCTAACAATGCAATAATTCAACTAAATCTAATAAATGTAACAATAACATTATCTAAATTTAACAATTCTAACAATAACATGAACAATGAAATCTAACAATAATATTACCAATGATATCTAATAATAACATTAACAATTTAACAAACATACTAATTTTTAATCTAACAATAACATGAACAAACTAAAATTCTAACCTTTAAATTTGAGGTTAAAACAGTGAGAACGGAGGAGGGGCAGTAGAGGGCGAAGGTAGAGGGACGGCAGGGTACTCGGTGGTTGAGTGGAGGGATGTTGGTGGTTTAGGAGGATGGTGGATAATGTTTTTCTTGATTCTGCTTCAATTTAATTATACAAACCGACGGACAGGGTAGGGTAGTCTATCGGTTTGTCTATTAAATAACTTGACAAGATCATGAACATAAAAACTGATGGACTAAACGACATTGTCTGTCGGTATTTCAAAATTAATTTGAAGAATATTTTATTTTTATATTATTATTTTTATTTTAAAATGATAATTAATTAAAAAAAGAATGGACAGGGTAGGATTCGTAAAGTGTAATTTTTATTTTTTAATAAAGTTTGACTATATTTGTCGGGTTTTTCAATTTTATTTTGGTAAAAATTATCCATGCAAAACCGCNTGCTCACCCTCTCTGATCATGTTTAGGAGCAGGAGACTTCGTCGGACGTGGTGGTACATTGAAGATCTTTAAAAAAAATTAAATGTAAATGTCTCTCGATTGTTGAACAGTTTTTTGTAGTAAATTCTAGAAGAGGGTACTAATTAAATATCTTTCACTAGATCCTTCCATCGCCACCTATAAATAGAGGTAGTTCATTTGAGTTGTATGTGTGCTAAAATAAATTGTGTATCCTCAAGTAAGGAGTGTGTGTGCTCAAGAAAGAGTGAGTGTCCAAGTAAAGAGTGTTGTTGAAGCAAGAAACAAGTGAATGATCAAGTGAGAAATAAGAGAGAGCAACAAAGAAAGTTGTTAGAGTTTGATCAATGCAAGAAATATTATGTATAAAAATTGTAAGATCGAAATGAATTTTTACTTAGTAATAATAAAATTCGAATTGTGAATAATTATGCTCATTAATACTTAATAGTGACCCTATTTTTTCCTCTCATATTCTCTCAATCTTCTAATGAATTCTCTATCAATAAAAATTCTTCTCCCTCATAGTCGGTGAAAAGACATAAATTGGTCCTTAAAGTTATCGAGATGCTTTAATTACAGATAATATATCACCCAATTATTTTTATTCAAAATGAATTTTGTTTCTCGCTAAGAATGGAGAATCTGTCAAATCAAAAGTAGTATGATTTACACGCTATGCCACATCAGATTCATTTTCACTAATTTTTCACTCTTATCTTCATGGCCTTCCTCCCTCTTCAATAACACCCTTATAATCCACCATGAACATTCCTCCATACACTTTCCAACACAAAGCTAAATAGAATTAATAACCTATAATAAGCTAAGGAAATTTATCTTTTTGGATGGTGAAATCACCACCTACTCACTACTATATTCAACCAAGTTCAATGTTATCATAAGAGCATAACAATAAAAGTAAAGAACACACATATGTAACATGAAAAACCTCCTTGCTTAAGCGAGTCCTAAAAAATCAGGACCTATCGAATAGAATTTTATTCAAACTAATGAGCAGATTTTAGATTACAACTCTGCAATCCAAAGGACTAACTCAAGTACCTCAAGAATCACTAATTACCTCTAACTAGTGACGTATTTCTCAACTCACACACCAAGTTAGAAACTCATAAAAACTCTTAACAAAGAACAAAATGGAAAGAACAAAATCTATCTCTCTTTCTCTCAAAACTTGGCAATTGCCCAAAAAGGACTTCCGGTTATTTCTCTTGTCAATCATCAGTCCACTTGTCTTGTATCGTATGATATAAATATCCCATCCACAAGATGCGTCAAACTCCAACTTTAATTCCTCTTCCTTGTTGGACTCTTTGTTGTGCTCTCCTCTTCTGACTTGATGTGTTTTAGAAAAAATATAACACATCACTGGCATCCTTATCTCAATATGTTCTCCGTTGTCTTATCTACAAGTACACACTTTTAGTTTGAGTAGGAATAGGTGCCTGCCTCAGCATGCCTATGTCTGTATCAGTTTTTCAATTGAACCTGGTTTTCCTTCGTGCAATGAGACATAATTACCTCCCATTAGACCTGGTTCACTTTGTCAACTTTACAAAAACTTTTTCAATCATAGTCAATCATTAAAAAGAATATATAACAAATTTCCTCTTTTGATGTTGACAAACATTCTACATGCGGTGACTGCATTTATCCCTTCCCTCTTTTGACATCATTGAAAGTTTTTAGACAAAGAACCCATTAAGCATCAAGCATGTGCAAGAAATTACTAATCCATGGCCACTAGGGTAACACTGATTAGACCAAGCCTTAAACAAGAAAAAGTGTTAAAGTAGTTAATGATATGAGCTATCCAAATCATACAAGATCAAACACACTGTAAGAAAAGAATAGAATAAGCAAGTAGTGGACAAACCCCAATCATATATCATTGAATTTATAGACAAGGTACAACCATCAAAAGAGCACAACATAGGAAGTAGGTCCAACAACAGTGGAATCTACCACACTAGATCATCAAGAACAAAAGCAGAAGAGATATACGAGAAGGACACTAGGAAGGACAGATGGAAGAGGGTTAGTTTTTCTCCATTAAAGAAAGAAGCTTGTCAATTCTGTTATTGGGCACAGTTTTCTCATGAAGCATTCTATCTTTAAGGGAGGAGATCTCAGTTTGAGCAACAGAGAAATCATTCTTAAGATTGGTATTTTTCCCTCTCTAGTTCCACCACTCTACATTAGCAATCTGCAGATCCAGAAGTATCTAACTCACTGGACCCATCCCCTTGAAACCTGGTACAGGTTGCAGAAGCTCACATTCCTCTAGAGTCTTCCTGTAAAACATATCCATCTTTGAACCTACTTTCCCAACTGACTTGGGAACACGATGTTCCTCAAAGACCTTGGTTAGGAGAAATTCATATGCCAATCCATGAGCCCCCTAGATGGATTTATCCCTCTGGTCATGTGACGAAGCATAATCAAAGGAAGATTAACCTTTTGTTGACTGTCAATGGCACCCATTAGCCCAAGATCATGATGAGACGTTTCATGGCAGCGCTTAATACATGGCAGGAGACACTTGTTGACCAATTCAAAGAGGAGCTTGTGGTCAAGGCCCATTTCACCTTTAAGCACACGCCTAGGTCCAGTAGTGACCCTCTTTTGAGTGAACCTAGTAGTGAGAGCCCCGTTCTTTAGACTGGAAACCTCATAGTCAGCATATTCTTCATAACAAACCTATAGAATATCACTAAGAACCCTTTCTTTCAAAGTAAACTAATGTCATTGATGGTTGACTTCACCTCTATATCCTACTTGATTTCAAGATTCGTATAGAAACAAACCATTTCATGCTCATGAACCTTTGGAAGAGAGTAGAGAAATAGATGTTCCTGGCCTTGGAACATCAATTTTTTGATCAATTTGGCCATCCCAGGTTATGAGGCCACGAATTGATCAAAGACTCTACCCTTTAAGACCTTTTTAGACGCGACATATTTCTCCTTCCCCGATACATTAAATCTAGCCACATTCTTGCTTTAGGGAGCATTAGGGGGAATAGGGTCGAAGTTAGAAGTCCCATGCTTATGCTTTTTCAAAACTGGTCCCTCAGACTTTGGACCAGGTTCATCACTATTGCTCTCTATATCTACAGTTGTTGGGGTTTAGGTCGTCTCTGCACCGTCCTTTGAAGATTGGGTTTTTCTTGGAAGTGGCAGCTCTTCTATCCAACTTCTTTATTAGAGCCCCCTGGTTCTTGGTCGCTTTGCAAAAAAGGGTTTCAATGTAATGTACTTTCTTGTAGAAGCGATCTTCTCAGTCTTGAGATGCTCCCATTTTGAACTTAAGGGCACATCATCATCTTCCTCCTTAGTACATTGCACCTCTGAGGTGCCCTCTTTAGCCTTACCTTTTAAAGAATCAGGAATAGGAATTCCATCAGTGCCCAACCCTATGTCTGGGTTGACGCTAGGATCAGTAGTGATAGGAGTTTCAGTGCTTGAAGGAACTGGGGTGGAAGAAAGGGTTTCAAAGCTAGGAGGAGTGAAGGAGGATGTACTTGGTACATACATAGGTTCCCCCTGAATGGATGGAGGGATAGTGTCAGACAAAGGAACATTAATGGCAGATGTGGTAGTGGAAGAGGAAGTCATATTCAAGTACAAGAGAGAATGGAGAAAGCTAAACAACAGGAATCTTGAAACTCTAAAGAAAATATAGTTTGACAATGATGCAGATGGGGAATAGAATGAGAAGGATTAGAAATATAAAGAGATGTTGGGGAAATAGGAAAGTTTGTGGAGAGGGAACATACCACTTGGCTTATGGACGGACCAGGTTCCTCCTGCATTTCTTTTCTTGAGTCCTATCCAATCTACATCAGTTTAGAAAATAGGGGTCACATCATCAACACCAACACTTCCATTGTAGTTTGCCTGAGGTGTGATCCTATTAAAGGAACAAAAGTGGATTAGCAATTAATATACGAAAATACCTAAGGAGCATAAGAATAAACTAATTTCTAATCAAAAGTGAGAAAGAGGGAGATGCGCAGACTCAGTTGAGCTTGATGAGTCCAAGCTCCACACGAATTTTCTTATAAGGGTCCCGTCCAAAGGCCTTGGTAAAGATGTCAGCCACCTGGTCCTCAGTTTTGCAGAACTCCATTAAACTATTTCCCTCCTCCACATTGTCACTCACAAAATGATGGCATACATCAATATACTTGGTCCTTTTGTGATAAACCGGGTTCTTTGCCATGTTGGTAGCACTGATGTTGTCACACAGGATGGGAATCCTATCTATCTTGATCTTATAGTCTTCCAATTGCTACTTGATCCATAAAACTTGAGCATGACATGAAGCGGTTGCAATATACTCAATTTTTGTAGTAGAGAAGGCCACTGAATTTTGCTTTTTGGTTGCCTAAGAGATCAAACAAGGTCTCAAGAAATGTGGCATCCCAGATGTGCTCTTCCTATCTACCAAGAACCCAGCATAGTCTGCATCTGCATACCCAATAAACTTGAAGGAATCAGGATACTAGAGAACTAGGTCCATTGAACCTTTGAGATACCTCAAAGTGCACTTTACGGCCTTCATGTGAGATTCCTTTGAATTTGAATGGAAACTTGCATATAACCTCACATTGAACACTATGTAAGGTCTGCTAGTAGTCAGATACAGTAAAGATCCAATCATCCCCCTATACTTTGTCTCCTCAACCTTTGAACTAGGTTTATCAGTATCCAATCGGGTAGTGGTTGCAATTGGAGTCTTATTTGTTTTGGTATTCTCCATATCATATTTGGCCAGTAGTTCCTTGATATATTAGTTGGAGTCTTATTTGTTTTGGAATTCTCCATATCATATTTGGTCAGTAGTTCCTTGATATATTTTTGCTGGTGAATTGAAGTTTCTTCCTTTGACCGCTTGATATGTATCCCAGAAAATAATTCAACTCTCTCATCATGCTCATCTCAAACTCATTATTCATGAGCTTATTAGAGCTTGATCAGTAGCTCCAAATATAATATCATCAACATGGACTTGCACAATGAGATTGTCCTTCCCCTTTTTTTGAGGAACAGGGTCTTGTCTATCTTCCCCTTGTTGTACCCATTGTCCAAGAGAAATCTTGAGAGCCTATCATAGCATTCCCTTGGAGCTTGTTTAAGCCCATACAAAGCATTGTGCAGTTTATACACATGATCTCTAAATTCATGATTCTCAAATTCTGGAGGCTGCTTCACATAAACTTTTTCTTGCAGATAACCATTCAGAAAAGCAGTTTTCACATCCATTTGAAATAGTTTAAATCTCATGTGTGTGGCATAGGCTATAAGTATTCTAATAGCTTCCATCCTAGTCACAGGAGAAAAGGTCTTATCATAATCAATACCCTCTTTCTGGTTGTAACCTTGGACTACCAGTTTGGCTTTATTTTTGACAATGGTCCCCTAATCATCAAGCTTATTCTGAAGATCCACTTGATTTCTATAAATGTTTTGTCTTCTAGATGAGGAACCAGGTTCCACACCTTACTATGTTTGAACTGTTCCAATTCTTCCTACATAGCAATGATCTAGTCTGCATGCAGCAAATCCTCTTTTACATATTTGTGGATCAACCATGGAAAAATATACAGAAAAAGTACACATGTTTCTTAGCTTAGACTTGGTCTTTATTCTAGAGTCCAACTGAGAGAGTATGTTCTGCATGGTAAGCGAACTTTTATGCTTCCATTTTCCTGTTTGTGTCTCTTGGTGATCTGTTTTACATAATGAACCATGTCCTTCTTCTTGAGGATTTTGAGTAGCCATGAGTTCAGGTTCCTCTATAGTATCATGTTGGGCCTCATTTGGAAGTGGTTCCTAGTTCATTCCGTGTCCTGATGGTTTCTAGACGTTCAGACTGAGTGCTCTCATCTTTTGTACCTGGTTCCCCCTCAGAGTTTGTAGTTGGTGCCATACTAATCTCTTCTATTTCCTCCTGTTTACTCACCATGTCCACTTCATTCTATTCATTAAAGATGACATGCACACTTTCCTTCACAAATTTTGTTTTCTTATTCAGGACTTTGTATCCCTTGCTATTGGAAGAGTAACCAAGGAAAATTCCTTCATCACTCTTGGCATCAAAATTTTTCAATGCATCCCTGTTATTGTTGTGAACAGAGCACTTGCACCTAAATGCTCTAAGATGAGTCAGATTTGGCTTTCTTCCCTTCAACAATTCATAGGGAGTTTTTTCTAGCAGTGGTCTAATCATACTCCTGTTAGTAGCATGCGGTGTTGACTGCCTTAGCCCAGTATCCTTGAGGTATTCCACTAGTTATCGGTATAGCTCGAGCCATATCTTCCAAGGTTCTATTCTTTCTTTTAACTACTCCATTTTGTTGTGGAGATTTTGGGGATGAGAAATTGTGATCAATACCTACATCTGCACAATATTCAAGAATTTTGAATTTTCAAACCCAGTTTCATGATCTGACCTGATGCTCACCATTTCACTATTGAGTTTCTTCTGCACTTTCTTGACAAATATGGAGAATACGTCAAATATTTCATCTTTAGATGCCAAGAACAATGTCCAGGTGAACCTGATATAATCATCCACAATGACAAATATATATATATATCATTCCTCCTCTGTTTGTGACTTTCATGGAACCATACAGATCCATATGAATGAGTTGCATGCACCTGGTAGTACTAACTACCTTCTTGGGCTTAAAGGTGGATCTCATATGTTTTTCTTTTTCACAGGCATCACAAATCAAGCTGTCTTTGAACTTGGTTTTAGGCAGACCAAGTATCGGTTCTTTACCAATAAGCTTGTTCAGATGTGAAAATCTAGCATGATCCATACGTTTATGACAAAGTAAGGAACTATCCATCAGTGCACTGAAACAAGAAAGTTCTTCTCCTTAGGGATCCATGATGTTTGCCTTGTACACGTTTTTGTATCTCTATCCTGTGAGGACCATGTTCCCTATCTTCAAACTGGTAACCTTGCAATCTGCTGATGTGAATAAGACAAATTTCTCTCTATCACACATTTGAGAGATGCTCAACAGATTGTGTTTTATGCCCTTCACATAATACACATTATCAATTGCTTGTGACATGGATCTCCCAATTTTTCCTATTCCAACAATTTCACCTTTCTTTTTGTTACCAAAGGCCACATTTCCTCCTTTGTGATTGGTGAGTGAGAGAAAGTTTTTCATTGTTCTTGTCATATGCTTGGAACATGCACTGTCAATGTACCAGGTTCCTTTTTTTCTCTCACTTTCACTTGCACATACAGTCAGAGGTTAGATTTGGGTACCCAGACAAGTTTGGGTCCCTTTTCATTTTTGAATGGATGAATTAAATCTCTTTTGATTTAATATGGCAAAATAGCATTCCTATTGATTTTTAATTTTCTAGACTTGGATTTGACTTTTGTAAACATTAACCTAGGTCTTGCATGTTCAAAGTTTTTCATTCTGGCTCTTTGTTTGATTAAGCACCATTCTTCATAATGTCCTGTCAAACCACAGCGAGAGCAGAAAATATGATGCAATTTAGGTCCATGCTCAAAGTTGTATGTGCTATTCTTGTATCATAATCCTTATCTTTTGTTAGAACGATTTTCATGTATAGAGATTAGAAGTTTAGATGACCTGGTCCATTTTAAGGTTCTTTCTAATTTAGCTTTGGTTTTATCTAAAAAAATTTGAAGTTTCTAAACAGTTCTCAAAGCTTGTGACTCTTGAGTGAGTTTTTTTATAGTTTCTCCTTTTTCATAATTTTCCTTGAGGACCTCTTCACACTCCTCTGCCCCTTTTAATAACTCTCTTTTCTCTTCCTCAATTTTTCTATTATCAAATTTAAGAGATGAAAATGCATTCATGATTTGTTCCTTTTCAATTAACAGAATGTTATATTCATCTATGAGAACAAGAGACAACGATGCAAGCTTATTTTAAGAATAAGTTCTTATGTTTTATTTGAGTTCTAAGAAGCATACTTCATTTCTATCTTCTTCACTGTCTGAGTCTACATTAGCTATCAGAGCCAGCACATCTTCATCATCAGAATCATCTATATCCAAGAGAGAGAAATCATCTTGTTTAGTAGCTGCTTCAGATTCATCACTTGGGGTGTCTTCCATGGCAGCTAGAGCTCGCTTCACCATACTATCTGCTTCTTTCGTGGTGAGCCTTCTGTTGGGGATCTAAATTTGATTCTTCTTTCCTTCCTTGGATTTCTCAGTCAAGTTATGTTTATGTTCTAACTCCCATTGAGGACATTCCTTCATAAAATAACCAGGTCACCACACTTATGGAAGATCAAATCTCGAAGATTTTATCAATAGATTTTGATGCATTCTTCTTCTGAGTGTTGAAGCCTTTCTTAATGATTCACTGAAATCTTCGAGTGAGAAAAACCATGTTATCACCCTCAAGAGTAGACTTGAGGAACGGGTTCTTTTTCTTGTAAGAACTAATCAGCTCTCTTTCTTGAGATTTTTTGAGTTCATAAGTCTTTAAGTTCCCTATCAAGTCATCCATAGTAAAAGATCAAGATCTCTTGCTTCAGAAATAGCTTTCACTTTACTTTCCTAGGATTCCGGTAGAACACTCAGAAGCTTCCTTACAGCTTTACTTGTGGGAATGGTCTCACCAAGAGAGTACATCTCATTAACAATAGAAGAGAACCTGGTGTGCATATCATGAATAGATTCCTCATCATTCATCCTGAATAGTTCATACTGACGATTCATCATATCGATCTTGGACTTCTTCACCTGATTGGTTCCTTCATGAGTAATCTGGAGAGCATCTCAAATTTTCTTTGTACTGATACATGATGAAATTTAATTGTATTCTTCAAGACCAATCCCACACACTAAAATATTCTTTGCCTTTGCATTAATCTCGACGGCCAATTTTTCTTCCTTTGTATACTCCAACCTCCCTTTTGGAATTTGAGTTTTTTCCATCCTTAGCCAATTTCATGGAAATATTAAGTCCATCCAATACGACATTTTACAAGTTGTGATCTTCACCTATAAGAAAATACATCATGTGATTATTCCACCAACCGTAGTAGTGACCACTAAACAAGGATGGTCTGGTGGTTGATTGTCCCTCCTGAGTTTTTGGTGGTGCAGCCATAATTTGATTTTTCAAGGTATAAGCATTTATAAAAAAAAATCTTGCTCTGATACCAATTGAAATCACCACCTACTGACTACTATATTCAACCAAGTTCGATGTTATCATAAGTGCATAAAAATAAAAGTAAAGAACACACATATGTAACATGAAAAACCTCCTTGCTTAAGCGAGTCCTAAAAAATCACGACCTATCGAATAGAATTTGATTCAAACTCATGAGCAAGTTTTAGATTACAACTCTGCAATCCAAATGACTAACCAAGTACCTCAAGAATCACTAATTACCTCTAACTAGTGACGCGTTTATCAACTCACACACCGAGTTAGAAAGTAACAAGAACTCTAAACAAAGAACAAAACTAAAAGACCAAAATCTGTCTCTCTTTTTCTCTCAGAACTTGACAAGTGCCAAAAAAAAAGGACTTCCGGTTGTTTCTGATGTCAATCGTCATTCTTCTTGTCTTGTGTCATGTGATATAAATATCTCATCCACAAGATGAGTCCAACTCCAACTTTAATTCATCTTCCTTGTTGGACTCTTTGTTGTGCTCTCCTCTTCTGACTTGATGTGTGTTAGATAAAGTATAATGCATCACTGGCATCCTTATCTCAATATGTTCTCTGTTGCCTTATCTACAAGTACACACTCCCAGTTTGAGTAAGAATATGTGTTTGACTCAACAGGCTTGTGCCTATATCAATTTCCCAATTGGACCTAGTTCACCTTCGTGCACTGTGACATAATCAACTTCTATTGGACCTAGTTCACTTTGTCAACTTTACAAAAACTTTGTCAATTACAGTTAACCATCAAAACAATTATATAACAGATGGTAGCTTTTACTTCACAAAAAATGTATATAAAATCCAATCAGAAAATGACACTCGTAAGAAAGTGTGTACACTTTATCCCGGGGTAATAAACCCACTTTGGACTAAAGGGTGAGATAGATAGATTGCCAGTAAAGTTGAAATGTACTGTATCTGTAAGGAGTAACTCATGTATATATGTTTCCTCTGTAGAATATATAAGAGTCAAAAGTTATATTTGTATATCTGACAATGAGTTTGGGTGAAACTGTGTATGCATTTGTTAGCTCAAAGTTAACATAAACATAAAAGAAAGAGTAAGTGAAAAGGATATTATATGTCTCGCATTCCTAAAACTTCAATTGAGATGATTCACTAGATTGTGTATCAAACAAAAGCAAGAATATGAATGACATTTTCCTTATTTTTGTTCCTTTTTTCAAATATTTATTTAGTAATAACTTTATTTTTATTAACATGTTAATTAGTTTATTTCAAATGAAATGACTTGAAAAACTCTTATATTTGTTTCGATTTGTAATCTCAATTTCTGGACTCGAAAAATTTTCAATCGGAAACTTGAACTCGATCAAAATAAGAATTTTAAACATCTCAAAATTAATATCACCTCATATCTATTTCATTGACCACATTACTTACTTTTTATATTCATCTACTAAAAAAAACATTTTATCCTCTATTTTCTTTTTAAAATTTAATTTAATCTTTTTTTTTCAAAAAAAGGAGAGGCTCTCCCTCTCGAGCGATCGGTTGGACCATAGCGACCCCGCTTATCCTGGCCCTCCTCTCCGCTACTCCAGCTGCTGCTTCTTTTCCCTCTTTTTATCATCTCCCGTGAGCTGCTGCGCGACGATCAGCACCACTCTTTGAAGAATCCAACAAGAATTAAGGTGATGATTTATGTCTCAACTGTTGACCGGAGAAGAGAGGACTAACAGGGCTGAGTAACATCAGTTAGGGAAGGAAGACAATCAGAATGAGTTGTCTACTTTTTTCGAAAAATTATTCAAAACTTTGTTGAAGCATTAAATTTAACAATCGAAAGTCGTTTGATAAGTTTTCAGATTTGTTTTAATGGTCTTTTTTTTTTCTGATTTAGAAAATCAATACAATAAAAAAATAATTTATGGTAGCAATTTTTATCCTACCACAATAATAGAAGTTAAATTTTAATTTAGACGAGATTTGCATAGTGAACGTATGCATTATGGATGAATAATGAAACTTTTGGATTTTAATTTTTTAATTCGGGTTGGTTAAAGAGTTTATGGATTGCTAGATTCAATTAAAAAAATATGCCACGTAGGCGTCACATAGGAAAATTAAGGTAGGATATGAGCATTTAACGTTGTTGGGGTAAATATAATTTTTTTTAGAATACAAAGACAACTATGAACTCTAAAGTAGAATGAAAAGGATAAATATATTTAAAAATTATATAATGAAAGAAAAATATAACTTATTTGTAAGAGTAAAAGGAAATGACTTTCTTCAATCAAATTAAATGTAGAAAAAATAATATGTATACTTTGTTTTGCTTTTAATCATTTACTAATGAATATACTATTTTTAATATGTGAAATGGAATATCTTCTTATAATCGTGTGAAATGTAATCAAATTCCCTAGTTAAATAATACAAGTGAAAAAATAGAAGATAGTATCAAATTTTTCCATCCAATAAACTTGTGAATAATTAGACAAAATAATAAAAATAACTTGCGAATAATTCAACAAAACGGGTAGATAAAATAAGACTAAGTCTTTCCTGTCCGATAAGCTTATAAACAATTAAACAACATACGAAATTGTTATGGTAGTAGGGGTGTGGTGTTGGTGGTTGCTATGGTGCACGAACTTTCGTTACCAAATTTGAGTGATAAAAATAAATTAGGAAGTACTATAAAGATGATAATAATAATAATTAACAGGTAGTACAGAATTAATTGCTATAAGAATGAAATAACGACTAACAAGATCATTTTATTTCATTTTTTAAAGAGAAATAAAAATTTATACTGATCAAATAAAGCGATACTATAAGACAAATTGTTGATTACAAACAATTCATCTTCTATTTATATAATGACAAATACTTCAATTTTATTTTCATCTTATATATGTTTACAAGTGGCGAGTGAGGAATTGAAGAACCAGGAGACATCATATTCAAACTCATATGTTTTTCATGGTACTTGTCGTACGAGAAGTCAAGTCGTAAATCATTCCTCTTTCGCTGATGTGTTCTTCAGGAATCCATTTTCATTAACACTGTTATATGCATCTACAAACATTTGAATCCTTGCGAGCGCAATCTCCACCGTTTGTTCATCGATATTGGCGAAACAGACTCGAAACCACCCTGCCTCCGGGCAATTAAAAGAAGATCCAGTCGAGATGTTGAGCTTCGCATCGTTTATGATCAGTTTCCACAGTGACACCTCGGCATCAAGTGTTGGTTCTTTCAGCAGCGGCCTCAAATCCATCCAACAATAAACTCCCGCATTGCTTTTTAAGCACTTGATGCCGACTTCTTCAAGCCCGCTAGTGAATTTCTCATTCCTTTCCCTTGACCTTTTTGCATTAACAATGAGAAATTCTTGACAGCATAGCAGCTAGCAAATGCTGTGTTTGAGTGGAAACAAGACCGAAACTCGACATTTTTCTAGCAGATTTAACCATGTTATCATTGAAGGAATACACAATCCCCACTCGGAATCCTGGAAAACCCATATCTTTGGAAAGACTAGACACAATACGTACCAAATCTTTATTAGTACAAATTTCATCATCAGCGATAATTTCAGCTATGCTGACGAACTGTGGAGCATCAAACACGGTGGCAGCATAGATTTCTTCGCAAACAAGGTGGATGTTGTGTTGGTCGGTGAATGTCAAGAAGTTTATGAGCGTGTCCCTGTCCAAGATGGTGCCTAATGGATTACAAGGGTTGGTCAAAATCAAGCCTTTGACTTTGATATTTTCTTGTTGGGCTTTTTCGTATGTCTCTGTCACAGCTTCTAAAGTAATCTTGAAATTTTTGGAGCTCTCACATGAAATGGGCAAAAGCTGTACACCAGTTCTCCACCATAGGTCCCTATTGAATCTGCATTATTAATTTGCAAATATGGATCAGTAATCTACAAAAAACATGTGATAAATATTGCAAAATATATATGATAAATAATTATTTATATTGTTAATGTATATAACTTAAACTCTTATAAAAAGATAGAAGCAAATGGATTAAGATGGTTCATAATTTCTCTACTAAAAAATTATTATTTTCCATTAAAATTTCTCACCCAAAAAAAATATTAAGTGGCGATTACGCCCGATATCGGTGGGAAAAAAAAATTAGTAGTGTTCTCACATGGAAAAATCATGAAGTTTTTCACTACTTCAGTGAGAATCTGTTTCTCACCGTGCATTTTCCCAGTAAATTATTAGTTTAGTGAGAAATGGGTAAAAAAATCATGTTTTATAATACAAATTTCCCAGAGGTGGGAAAAATTCTTATTTCTAGTCGTGGTTATTTTGAGATTTAATTTGATTAAACATTAACATTACAATTAAGAAAATGATAATAATGTGATTTACAATTATTACATTATTGTGACTATTCCATGGATTCAGGAGAGAGAGAAGTGATCATACAATCTGTGTATCCCCTATTCCTATTACAGGCAGATGCATGTGTAGGAGTCAGAGAAGTTAGATTCATATATGGAAGGGTCCAGATATATTAACTAGTGTTATGTCAATATCAATATACATATGTACGTACCCAGGGTAATAGGGTGAAGGGACTAAAAAAACATCGCCACGACTAGCCAAGCAAAGCATGAGTGTCTCGTTAGCTCCAGTGGCTCCACCAGCCATAACTACACGTCCTGCATCAAACTTAACCTTACCTCTTCGTATTTTCTCCATATATTTTGCAATTGCCTGCAAAAACAAAATAAAACACGGATCAGTAATACACATATATAACTAGTCATCAGAAATTGCACTTCGAACATTTTAACTAGTCACATGTCAAAACAACAAATAGGCGTACGTGTGTATTTTAACTTAAACAAATAACATAATCATGCGGCCATTAACCCTAATAATTAATAAAAACTTTTGAACAAAACGGAAAAAGAATAGATTTTTTGTTTTTTGGGCCCTCCCCTCTCCCGTGCTCTTGCAGCTATGCCACCGCTAAGCTTTTAATTCACTGAAAGAGTTCAAGTTAAAATTGACAAAAAAATGAAGAAACCGGGAGAGGAAAAGCTAGAATTGAGCAGAGATGGAGCTCCGGTGAACAGTGAAGCCAACAGAAATTGAAATCGGGAGGCGCGTGCTGCATACTTTTTTCCGGCGAAAAGTTGGATCGAGAATCCCCAAGTGCGAAATCATACCAAGCAGTTAATAAGTTGGAAAAATAAAAAGAACATACAAATTTAACCTGATTGGATCAATTTGACCTTAAAGAAAATTTACTAACAACCACTGATATAAAAATATATATATAAAAATATAAAAGAGAGTATAAATTAGAGTAATTAAGTACCTTAATATCTCAAATACCCCGAGAGAACACTCTCTGTAAAGAAAAGAAGAAAATAAACATAATTAGTTCTTCTCAAATTAGTGTGTTGTATAAATGGAGAAATGACTCACCTTCTATACGGGTTCAAAAGTCCCAACAAATCTTCAACATAGGTGACAACGAGAGCCAGACAGAAATGGAAGAGATTATATAATTTTTAAAAATAAATAATAATCAAATTTTATCATCTACTTACGTAATCATGCTTTGACTCAAAGAAATATATGCGACCAAGTAAGGTCAGATCTCATGGCAACCCAGATATTTTTTTCCGGCAAAATAACAAGAAGTCATTAGTTTATTTTTGCCGGAGAAACTTCATTCTTCTGGGGAATTCTGAGTGTAGCAGAATATAAAGGGAGATAGGAGGGGTTGAAAATAGGTTTCTAGGGTTTGTGAAGGGAGAGGATATATAATACTGGATTTTGGAAACAATAAAAAGGAAAAGGAAAATAAGACATGCGCCGTGAAACAGAATAATAATATTCAGAAGGGGTTCCGTTAAAACTAACGAGACTTCATCTCTCTCTTAATTCTCCTTGCTTGGCCCCACGCGCCTCCTGTCTGCTTCGCTTCGCTTCGCTTCACTTCACTGCATGCTCTTCCGATCCCTATTTTAATAATATAATAACATGAAACAAAACTAAGGGAGGGTGGAAATCATTAGTGTATATATATATATATATTCATGCAGGTCATGAGATTTTAGAGAATCATGAGTACGTAAGAGAAGAGGATGTAGTTAAGTAGCTGGCAACGCAAAGGAGAAGCAGAGAGGGAGCTATTATATATAGGCTGAGCAAGCAAGGAGAACAGAGATACGTGAGTTTGTTACGTCGGGTTGGATCGGACAGGGGATCGAGGGAGTGTATTATATTATATGTTCAAAGTAAATGTAAACTAATTCTGCTCATACATATATACAAAGCAAATTACTTATAAGATGTATGAGTCCCCACCGTACTCAGAACCAGGTCCTTTCACTAGGTTGCACAGAATAAGAACACACGAGCAGTAAAGCAACAAGAAAAGTGACACACGAGGTTTACATGGAAATCTCCTTGCTCAAGGGAAGAAAAAACCACGACCTACCACGTAGGATTTGACGCGACTCCATTAGATCTGAGCAATGGTGATTACAAACTCTTGTAATCCTAAGAGATTAAACTCTTAATCTCCCACTTGCAACAACTTTATTACAAGACTTCAAAACAATGACTCCATAGCTATCTCTACCAGCTAACTCCAACTGGAACTATAAGGCTAATTCTAGCCGATTATCAACTAACTCTAACTGACAACTTCAACAATATATTTTACAGAGAAAATAAGAAGGAAGGGCTTGCACAACCTTCATGTTATTCTAACTATTACCACTCAACACATCATCACTCTAACAATAGCCTTAAGACAGGATACACGAGCACAAATCTTCAATATTCCCAGATTGTCACCGCTTTTTAGAGTAGAGAATCTGCTTGAGGAGTATGTGTGTCTTTTTTCTCTGTTTTGAAAAACATACATTTGATTGTCCAAAAGACAAAGATAAGTATTGGACCCATCAACAAGAAATCAATCCCATTGGTCTAGTACATTTGACCTGCTGGGACAAGGTTGTTGCTCTGCTGCACTGCTGTCACTGACCAACCTCCTGCAAAAAAGTACTTTTTACAGCTGTAAAAAGTTTCCCGCCCAACTCTGGCCAAAAAAAACCCTTTAGGAGGATCGAAACGAGGGAACTGGTCCCATTATGGTTTCGTCATCATCAAAACTAGCAATCTAACAATTTTCTCCTTTTTGATGATGACAACCATCTTCTCTTCTGCCAAGATTGCAAAAGTTCACCCTATTCCCCCTGCNTTATATATTCCCCCTATCTACCATATTTCCTTATATATTCCCCCGGTCTACCATATTTCCCCCAGTTGAGAATCTTCTCCCTTTGGAATCATTAAAAAGAACCACATTAAACCTAAGCAAGAAAACATAGATATGATAACTCATGGCCACTGGGGCAACACTAACATGATTGAGATATTAGAAAAGCAAAGAGATAGACAATAGGAACAAGGAAACAACAAACGCAAGTTCATTCAGTCAGGCCAGCATTACAAAAACCCTTTAAAATTGAATTGATTAGAAACAAACTGCAGCTGCCATAACAAAGGAAACAAAGGTTTGATAGGGAAACTGTCATCGGGGCATAGAAAGGGAAAGAGACGGGAGTGGTAGGTGATCATGGTCTAGCTAATTTGGGCAGGAGAGCTGAAATGCGGTCATTAAACGTCTCATGAGCATGAAGCAATTTTCTGGTCAATTCCTTGACCTCTGCCTTGAGAGCTTCATTTTCCTGTTTTAGTACAGAGACTAGACCAGGTTCCTCCACTTGGTTGGCCTTAAGGCGCACAATCTCAGCCTCCTTTTGAGCGAGCAAACCTGTGAGTTGCTCAATTTCTGCAGTGGAATTTTCCTGGGAGGCAATCAAATCAGACACAAGAGATTGAACCTTCACTCATCCTCGTCTGGAGACACTCTCACACTCCTCAAGAGTTGTGAGGGAAAACATCTGCTTCTTTGACCCAGCAGTCCCCTGACCACATTCAACTTTGAAAAATTCGAAAACTTTGTTCAGTAGGAACCCATATGCAAGACCATGCTTACCATCCTTGACATTCATTATTTTGTGCATGTGCTCAATCATTACCCCAGCCAAGTTAATTGGCTGAAAGGTACTAAGGGATTCCATCAAGAACAAGTCAGGTACACCAGCAATGGTCCTCTTCGATGTTCTCAGAAGAAGAACCTTGTTTACGAACTCAAAACCCAACTGATATTCCCTTTTCATCTGTTTCTTCATAACACATTCAGTATAGTTTTCCAACTTGACAATGAATAAGATGAACTTTCTTCTTGCACATTTATTTTCCACTAACCTGATCCCTCCAATAGGCACATTTAGAATGGTGTTGAGAATTTGTTCATTCAGCATGAATGTCACCCCATTCACTTTGCTATAAAGCTCTTTTCCGTTCTCAGCAAACTCAATCTCATGATAGAATTCTCTAACTTCTGACTCATGCAAAGTAGGAACTGGGGGAACAAAGAAATGCCTCCATTCTTGAAAGTTCACCATCTCAACCAACTCTGCCATACCATCCATGTTTATAATCTCGGGATCAAATACTCTGCCCCGTAAAACTTTCTATGATTGCGTGATTTTCTGTCTTTCCTCTCTTGTCAGAAAAATAGAGGACTCCAATTGATACCTGACTTTGGAAGGAGCACCAGGTTCCTTCGTCCGATGAACTCTGCCTTGAGAAATGGAGAGAGAGTCCTCTGCAGGATCTTCCACAACAACTTTTGATGTTCCTTGAGCTTGCTTTCTCCTTTTCTGGGTAGCCATCACTTTTCCTTTTGGAACTTACTTTGTCTTCTCCTTGTCGGAACTGGGAACTTTGCCCTTCCCTTTGTTCTTTACACTAGTTGTCTTTGCCTTCCCCCTTTCAATGGTATCCCTTCCTTGTTGTTCCCTATCTTCCTGAACAACTACAATGTCAGGATGAATATCTTCCTTATTAGTGACCATTTTCCATTTTAGCTTTCTTCGCTTTGCAGTTTGAGCTTGACTCTCCTTCAGGGCATCGGACAGTTTCTTTGCTGAAGCTCTGGTGTGAAGTGAGCGAACCTGGTCCCCTGACTGGTCCTTTGGTGGATGAGAAATGATTTTTCGAACTTTCCATAGAAGGGCCTATTCATCCTCACTATCCTCACACTCCCCACCAGCACCTGGGTTAGAGAGTATGTGTAGATCTTGGGGAGTTCCATCCCATTTAGGGGATGAGGCAACGTTAGGTGGGGTAGCAGAGGGAGAGGAGATTTCAGGGATGGGCTCAGATGCATCAGCCTTATAAGGATTTTGCTTCGGTGACCCAACTACGGAGGTGGAGGGAACTGTGCAACCAGGTTCCTGGAAGGTTTCTTCCCTTGTGGAACTTCCCACAAAGGTACTGGATCAGTAGAAGGGGTTTCTATGTCGAACACAACAGAGGAGACAATTTTCAGGGGAGGGAGAGTGGCGAGAGGGGTGGCAGATATGGGGTTCTCCAAGCTTTGCTCAGTAGATTCATCAGATGGACCTGAGGGGTCAGAAGCTGTCGTTAAGGATATGTTCAAATCGGCTAATGGAGGTTGAGGGGCCAAGGATGGGGTTTTTGAGAAAGGGTTTTCAAAAGGAGTAGATGAGGGTGTCGACTCCACCGTTTCAGACGCAATGAGGGAGGATGTGACAGGGTTTTCCACTTGTTTGGAAGATGAGGGGGAGTGAGACATTGTTGCTGTGAAGAAAAGAGAGAGAGAGTTTTGTAGAAGACGGAGAGGGTTTTGATTGAGTGAAGAGAAGGAGAGAGAGTGGCTGGTTTTCTTTTAGCAGAGGAGAATTGAAATGTGAGAGAGAGGGTAATAGTTGATGGGTTTTAAAGAGAGAGAGACATGTCTAATCAAGAAGATGTTTGGGCTTAAAGGAGTGAGGGGGAGACGGTCTGAGTGACCGGGTACCGGGTGAAATGAGCGGAAAAAGTTTGGCAGTTCACAGATTATTTCCACAATCTGTTCATAAGTGAAGAAGTAATACTGACCTGGTCGGGACCTGGTCCTGTTTTGAAGTTTGAGTAAAATGTGCCAAGTTTCTATCTTGTCAACTTCTAGCTTCCTCACATCCACTATGCATGTATGTAAGGGTATGAAACTGAGTTAAGCACACCATTCACAACCTTGCAAGGATACCTGCATTCTGATCATAGCCAAGGAAAGAAAATTATAGTTCAGAGGGGAAAAATAGAAGGTAGAGTTAATTCATTTTGATCAGACCCAGCTTCAGTCTATTTCTCTCAAACTGGTCCCTGTTCAAGGCTTTAGTGAAAATGTCTGCAATCCGATCTTCTGTTCTATAGAACTCCACTCGAATATTCCCTTTTTCCACATTATCTCTCAAAAAATGATGTCGGATGTCAATGTGCTTGGTTCGCTTGTGTTGCATGGGTTCTTAGCCATGTTGAGAGCACTATTGTTGTCACACATCAATGGAACACATTCAGTTAGAACTCCAAAATCCTCCAGCCGTTGTTTGATGCATAATAACTGAGAAGCAACACGAAACTGCAGCCACATACTCTGCTTCAGTCGTAGAAAGTGCCACTGAATTTTGCTTCCTTGACCCCCAGGAGACTAGTGAGGGGCCTAGGAAATGAGCCATCCCCGAGGTACTTTTTCTGTCAACCAGG
>JACEIK010000930.1:296760-309040 GCA_018107945.1 Datura stramonium
TTATTATTTTATGTAATTTTTTCTGGGCAAAAAACATAAATAGACATTTTTAGAGTAATAATTACCATAAATACCAATAGTTTCATGTTTTCAAATATAGCAAAAAAAATTTATCTAAACTACCAGATTTGGTCAAAAAAATAATTACCATTATTTGAAAATCTCACGAATCACGCCTGTACATTAACTGTTACATTTCATATACTTTTCTATTATTGCCAGAATAAAAAAAAAATTACTGCACTACTGCACGTTTTTAATTTTTTTCTGCGCAGTCGTGCAAGTGTTTCTTCATTGCTTATACTTACTGTCACTAGTGCGCGTTTTCAAATCAAACTGTGCGGTCACGCAACTAATTTAAAACAAGCCAATTATTTTTTTGTCCTCTTACTTAAATATTTAATTATAACTCCGTATTTCTTTGTTGGGTTAATCGTTGATAACTTGTTTACATATTGGTATATCTTGTTTGCTAAAACTTGATTTTAGAGCTGTTTATTGCATATGTGTTAACTTATTATAGTTTGGATCTATGATTTGTTTAGAATTTGGTATTAAATATTATTTATATTTTTTTGTCTTATGTTGATTTGTTTTTTGAATTTTTATATAATGTAATATATTTATCAATATTAGTGGTTCAATTGTTTGCAAAATGGTTAGAAATTGGTAATACAATATATTTATTTGAAAATAAATTCTGTTGTTTTATGAATCCGTATTTTGTTTGTTGATTTATTGGTTGATAAGTTGATTATATATTGGTGTAAATTATTGTTAATATTTAGGTTTTCAAGTTATTTACTGTCGTATTATTTGCATATAGTTGAGATTTATCAATGTTTAGAAATTGGTATTAAATATCTAGATACTTCAAACCAACTTATCAACATAAACCAACATTATATAAACCCCAAAAATATACCAACATATTAACATAAGATAAAAAAATTAAAAGAACATGTATAAAAATATTTAAAACCAATTTCTAGACATTTATAAATCCCAACTATAATACAAATAACAAATATGACAATAACAACTTGTAATCTATCAATATGTAATCAACTTATCAATCAATAAATCAACAAATAAAATACAGATTCATAAATAAAATTTATTTCCAAAAAATAACTGTATTACCAATTTCTAACCATTTTGTAAATATTTGAACCACTAATTTTGATAACAGTATTGCATTATATAAAAACTCAAAGAAAAATAAAAAACAAATCAACATAAGACCAAAAAAAATATAAAAATAATTGAATTTCATTAAATATGAAGCTTTGGAGAAGACGGACTCTTTATTAGATGAAGGTTTAGAAGTTGATAATTTGGATAAGACAGACTCTTTGTTAGATAAATGTTTAGAATTTAATGAAGGAGAAGAGTTACGATTTGATTGAGATGAATATTGTAGAAGAAAACAAATTAGTTTAGGAAAGAGAAAAATCACACTCTTAATTTAATTTGATGTGCAGCAAATATTTTCAATAAATATCTATGCTATAAAAAAGAAAAAAATATTTTTTTAACTGTATTAGAAGAAAGAAAAATCACACTCATAATTTGATTTGATGTGCAGTAAATATTTTTCATAAATATCTATCTAGAAAAAGAAAATATATTTTTTAAACTGTATTAGGAGAGAGAAATCACACTCTTAATTTGATTTGATGTGCAGTAATCACGTCGAAATCTGGTTTTTCCTTAATTATTTATGCTAAAGAAAAAGGGATTATTAAGTATTAGTTGGTTAAGAATTATAACTACCATATATATTAATATTGGTATTTTTGTAATTTATTTGATATTTAAGTAAATAAGGTAAAATATTGATTTTCAAATGGTTTCTTCTCGTTTCAAGGTTTTATGTTGGAGGAAAATGCTTGATATTGAAGAAGCCAAGCTAAGAGACTAGAATTTCCAACAAAGTTAAGGTAAGTTTCTTCCATCATCACTCTTTCTTGTCTATAAAAAGAAAGAGATAGTTCCTGACATAGTTATTATGTGGACTCATGGGATGGTATTCGAAAATTATGATTTTAAGTTTTTCTTATTGTACTGAACTATTTTGGGATTGTATTATATGTGTTGTTTGATCTAAAGGTTGAAAACCTCATGGTTGGGGTTGGTTGGGGTTGTTTTAAGCTTAGAATTGGAGATGTGGCGGTATACCGAGTTTTGATTGTGTTGAGACACGTTGCGCGTTTGGTTGTAGCAGACTGTTTCATGCACCCCACATTGTTATTAGCTAATAGAAATACATTCATTATGTGTTTAACTTGTGGCTAATAATAAAGGAAAGAAAGTAGAAATACGCATATGTATAAAAAGAGTCCGATGAGCAAGTCATTCGCCTAATAGCCGACCGTCGTTCACCTAATAGCCGACATATTATTGATGCGGCTCTAGTATATTAATGGGTTGTTTGTAATGATTGTACCACTTGATTGTTGTGTAGATTTCCTACTGTATGAAATGTGGTAGTCCGTTATATATTTGTAGAACCCAAAATCGAGGTATGTAAAACTAAAACTTTTGTTGCCGTAAAGACACAACTCAGAGTCACATGTTTCTCCTATAAAGATCTTCACAAATTATATGATATATAAAAGCAAATTCTTCTTTTATTATAAATTTTCTTGTTATACCCCGTAAGTTCCTAACGTTTAGTCGGCGAATTCATACATAAGTCAAGAGTTTGATGGGTACGACACATACGAGAAAGGGCCCAGGAAAAGATCGAACGAGAGTGGAATCAAGGTTGCAAGGGAAAAGGCCGGACAAGCTGCCAAAGGGGCAACGTGACACGGACCCTCTCCCTCCGCATTGGGCTCCGTGACACGCCCGACTTTTGGCGCGATAAAGTCCGTGCCACGGAGACCCCCTGTCCACCGCCCAAGTTTTATATAAGTTCAATTGGTGCATTTGGTATTATAACATATAAATAGACCTTCGTCTAGACAGAGAGAGTTTCACAATTTTCAAGGAATTTTCTTTCGAATACACTGCCAAAATTCAAATTAACTTCAGATATCGGGTTCTAAACCTGTAGGGAGCATTACTACGGAGTTAGTTTCTCGAAATTCACCTGGAAAATCGGAACTCTACCGAGTAGAAGTTATTAGAATTGCCCCAACTGATTCCTAAATGATCACAGGCATCAAATAAATATTTCTCCCTCCTGAATTCACGGGAAATTAAATATTTTCGGCCATACTTTGTGAAGTTGAAGTATAGTTGCTATTGATGTTAAAAGTTATCATTTTGGATGAATTTGGTATTAAATTTAGTCCCTTTTCCTCCCAGTATTACGTCTACGGTTGGGAAGAGCTATTGAATACGAATTGAAACTCGCTAGATAATCAGAAACCGGGGATCGAGATATGTAAGGCTTATCCTTTTGACAAGTTATTCTCATCGTAAATGATACAACTTATGTTCTTGAAGGGTAACAACGGTTTCTCATGTTGCAAATAGTTGCTATCAATAGATTGTGATCATATATCTTGTGGTCAGCTATTGTTTGTAAACTATGAAGGGATATAGGTTGGGTTTAACTGTTAGAAAACGTATATAAATTATAAAACAGTATCATTTGTCAAGAAAGAGCATGTCAAGTGTGATACAAGTTGGAAGCATCATAGGAACTCACTGGTTTTCAATATATTGTACTAGTTGAATTGGATGTCTTATGGTCAAGCCTAGACCTTAGAAGTTTGTAAATAGTTATTAGGCTTGAGTTAGTAAGTTGAAAATCATAGATGCAGCTCGGCCATATAGCCACTAGTTTGGCGCCTGTATTGTTAGTGAAGCATGTCCAAAGGTCATTGGCATACCTTTACACCCTAGGGCCAGAAATTCAGATAGGAAGGCCATACTTTAGAGTCAGCAGCCTAGGGTTGTCTAGTGAAATGAGTGACAGTCTGCCATCTAGTTTGCTACTACAAGTAATTGTCAGTCCCAGTTAACCTAGCATTCATCCTACAGATCCGCTAGGAAACCAGTCAAGTCGTCCAGGTCAAATAGACCCGTGGGTACCCTAAGGAAGGGGACCTTATTAGCAAATAGAGGCAGGGTCAGTGCGCCAGCCTATTCTTAGAAGATACTCAGGTAGAGATTGTCGTGAGTGGCTAAGTCTATGTAGGCTTGTCTTTAAGGTTAGTAATCGTCCAGAAAAATCATATAAAATTTATCCAGACCAAGATAGGGTCTAAAGGACCATCACGGTGTTAGTATAGCACTACCCTCAGGCTAAGAATGTTAGTAAACTGTCTGTGGGGGATTAGGAGTCGACCGCCCAAAAACATGTTCAGACAGTGACAATCCTATAGTCACTCCAAGTAGAGGGACCAAGTAACTAGTCATCCACAACCCCACAGTTGTTTATGAGTTATAGTTGTCCGAGTAGGATATTCATATTATTGTTAGACCACTCCAAATCTAGACCATTAGAGATCATGAACTCTACCAGAGTCCTCTAATTAGATACGGGTGCATGGGGTATGCCTGCTAGCAGCCTTACAGACTATTCTAGGGGAGAACATTGGTAGAGTTAAGCGCAGAAGGCCAAATAAGCCTTTGAGTGGCTAGATTGAGATTTCAGTATAGCATCTCGGTCGGGGTTGCCCTCATTTAGAAGCCTTCCATGACCACCCCAGGGTTACTAGCTGTGTCGACACCCCCAGGGGGGAGATGACATCGCTCCAAGGAGTGGTATGTCATTCGCAAGGGATGAAGATGGGGTCTAAGGTCCTCATATAGTCTATTCCATGACTGGACTATTATATGTCATATCGGCATCATAACCCCTATCGAGCCTGGTGCCTGGGGTGCAGATATCAGGAGTCCACTGGACTTAGACACAACTACATATCAGGAGCCAAGTGGGTTCAATTGCAGACATAGGGGAATAGGTAGGTCGGCTATAGCACCAGTAGAGTTATAGAAACTTAGGTAAGGGTATATAGATTGAGGTGTACTTGTCAGGGCTTATGGGTGGCCGGGTAAGTTATTTCTGTGCTGCTTGTACCTTCCGACTTATGGGGGCCAGGTGAGGTTCTTGTTTGTATTCTTGCCTGCTAGTTATAGTTTATGAATGTGTAATTATACAGTCTTAGCTCACGTATATGCAGTGTTGGTTAGATGTAGATTACAAATAAGCAGGCGTACAGGTTAATCTTTCTGCCCTTCTTTCTATTTACTGAAGTATTTATCAGCTTATTTATTCCCTTACATATTCGGTACATATTGTACTGACACCCTCCCATGGGCGCTACATTACTTGCCTACAAGTTTATACAGACAGAATTCAAGATCCTCAGTATTAACTGTTCAGAGTCAACACTTTAGCCAGCTCCTTTCATTCGGAGTTTCCAGGTCTTAACAAGTGCATTCCTCCATTTTTATAGCATCTGGGTAGGCCGGGGCCTTGTCCCGACCACTATTTGTATCCTTATAGGCTTACATGCTATGGTTATTAGATAGTTGGGTTTCGTTGGCTGTGTGGGGCCCATACATGTTTCTTTTTATGTATTGGCCATGTGGGGCCTAGTATAGCGCCTGATTTTCATTTTAGTTATAACTAGATATCATGGCGTCCTTGCCTGGCCCGCGTAGGATTCCCTATTATGGTTTATTGCTGGTTAGTTGTTTTCTTTTACAGGTGGCTATAAGACCTTATCGGCCGGAGGCTGTGTTTATAGCTGAGATATAGCCCATTGTTTTCTTGAGTCGAGTTGCAGGCTTGCACCAGATGTGCATAAGCCTAGCCAGGTCAGTCAGATTCCAGCATGGCACTAGATGCTAGTCATGCCTCCCTAGGGTGGGGTGTGACAAACTTGGTATCAGAGTAGTTCGTATCCTAGGGAGTTTGCAAGCCCTATCTAGCAGAGTCTTGTTTATAAATGTGTTGTGCATCGCATTCTATATGAAGGAGGCTACGAGGCATAATAGTATGGTTACCCTTTCTTCTTCTTAGATCACGCTATAGAGCTGAGTTGTACAGGCTTGAGTCCCTAAGCTTTTATTGCTATGTCTTTCTAGGATAAGATTCGATATAAGGCAGACTAAGGCCAACCTCTAGTTAGCTACAGTAGCAGGAAAGGGTACCAGTACGATGCCATAGTTGGGGAACAACCAGTTTGAGGATGAAGACGAATGTTTTTTAATTTTCTCAGTATCTTCCTGGGGCACCAGGAATCTCATAAGGTAGTAGATATGCCAGCACCGTCCCTAATTCTTTTTACAACCTTAGAGTAGGAGGTCAGGAGTATACCATATATATGAGTTGACTTAATTATTAGATATACAAGATCTGGCAAGGGCGATAGTTAACGTTAGATTACCTGAAGGATATGAAAAATAAAGAGAATTGTGGGATTCTTACCTCCAACCCTTCGAATATTGTACAGTTCCATATTTCAGTCCCATTGTGGTAAAAAACAACTATTCCCGCCTCCCAGTTTTGTTTTCAGTATAGCAAAGAGCGTAAGAATTGAGGCGATGTTGCCCAGAATAAATGGCAAAGGAGGGTTGGATTTTTTTGACTCTAGAAAGTGTTTGGAAGTGGTGGAGACCCCTAGCGTTTAAATAAATTGTCTAGACCTTCATGCTAGTAAATCAGGATAGTAGGTAAGACTACCAATAGCACTCAAAGTACGTGTGAGAGTCTACACATGATAAACCCCTAGCAACAGTAAAGCTCAGGTCATAATTAGGCCGATTCTGCCGCAGTGTGTTAATGACAGTAGGATGTACCTGCAAAATAATGGCTATGGCTTTAGTTGGTTATGTCGAAGGATAAAAAGATCATATGAACAGATTTGGCCCAAGTACGGTTCAGAACGATATAGGTCAACAGACTTGGTCAGTAATGTCTATGACAATAAGAGGCAGAGGGTACGAACTCCATAACTCATCCCATGGAAGTAAAGGGAAAAGGCACGAGTATCTAACTCTAGAGGGATATAAAATCACCCCAAGCTAAGAGTAAATTGACAGAGCATAGGGCCACTCTTGAATGTCAAGAAATGAGCATCGAGCTGACAATTAAGAGATAATGAGGTTGTAACCCAGAATACTGCAATATCATCCCCTATTGTGGATATAGAGGAGTGTCGACACGGAGACTCTAACCTAGTACGATCCAGAGACCAAGCCCAATAGGAAGTTATTAGCCTTTAAGATAATAAGGGGTTAAGTCATAAGACCTAGAGGCTGCCTCTTTGTCCGAAAGGTGGCTGAACTTCATCAGCAGATTTTAGCTAAGTTATATCATGTCTGTTACTCCCTTCACTCAGAGTTTAACGAAAATGCATTAGGCTGTAAGAAAGACCTACTGATAGCATGGGAAAAGGAAGATGTTATTGAGTCATAGCGAGGAGCTTTAATGACCAACCAGGGAAGGCTGGACAACAGAAACCGAGCAGGTCAATCTAGGAGATGGTCGTGCCTGCAAAAGGAATGGAGAATAGTCAATATAATCATAGTTATAAGGTTACCTCGTACCAAGTGTAAATTGACCTCACTTGAGTTAGTGTAGAAAGACTAACAAGGTCAATTCACGTTTTGCTAGGTAAGCTATATTTCAGCTAAAGTTTATGCCTAATTAAATGCTTAAAGGAGTAATTCGGTTGCGTAGAACCCAAGTATGTAGTCAATTATAATAGAAAGTCACAACGAACAACTAAGTTTTAGAAAGTCTTTTAGAGCAGGTGAGGATGTGTGATAAGTTGAGTACGACTCCTCGTCTCCGAACAAATGGCTAAGCAGAGCACTCGATTTGGATGCCGGAGATCTGTTATGGGTGGAGAGGTATACCCTCTATATAATAACCTGAAGCAGATAAATCAAAGGTAGTGAACCAAGGAATATTATAACAAGCAGACAGAAAGAGTTAAACTTATCAAGGAATGGGTACCGGTAGCTCAGGGTCGTCGAAAGTCTTATCCTTACGTACAACGTAGATAGTTAAGGATTAAAGTAGTGGTTGAGTATTCCTAAAAGCTTCACAATGAAGGGAGATATGAGATTTGGAGAAGGGGCAAATTAGGTTCATTGGCCATATCGTATCTTCCAGGAAGCAGGTAAAAGTGGCATATGGGCTAGAATTGCCTCCAAAACTGAAATTGGTTCATTCAGTCTTTTGCATGTCAATGTAGTGAAAAAATATAAGAGACCCATCCCAAGTTGTGTCCCGTTGAGTACATTCAAATTATCAGGGAATTAACCCATAAAGAGGTTCCAATTGCCATACTAGATTAGTGAGTTCGAAGGTCGAGAACTTAAAAACGTAGCCTCAGTTAAAGTATTATGGTAGAATAAGAATAAAGAAGAGATGACTTGGAAAGCTGAGGACGACATGAGATCAGATATCCTCATTTGTTCTAGGATTAATCTAGGTTATGCAGTTAAGGTAAAATTGTTGTTCAGTTGGTATATTACGATTCATGTTAGCCACATTAATCAATTGACTGTTATCTTGTTGTGAATTAGTTGTTATAGTGCCTTGTGAGATTCCTGTATTGGACTTTTCTACGGTCATGTTTTCCAGATAGTTCATATTACAGGGGGGACTCTGTCGAAATTTTCCCAGAATGGTATTGGAAAGAGTTAAACTCCCGTAAGTTAAAGTTGACATTCGAGGATGAATGTTCCCAAGGGGGGAGGATGTTATACCCCGTAAGTTCCTAACATTTATTCGATGAATTCGTACGTAAGTCAAGAGTTTGATAGATACGACATATATGAGAAAGGGCCCGGGAAAAGGTCGAACGAGCGTGGAATCAAGGTTGCAAGGGAAAAGGCTGGACAAGTTGCCAAAGGGGCAACGTGTCACGGACCCTCTCCCTCCGTGTTGGGCTCCGTGACATGCCCGACTTTTGGCGCGAAATGGACCCCCTGTCCACTGCTCAAGTTTTATATAAGTTCAACTGGTGCATTTGGTATTATAACATATAAACAGACCTTTGTCTAGACAGAGAGAGTTTCGCCATTTTCAAGGAATTTTCTTCCGAATACACTGCCAAACGCTATCCAAATTCAAATTAACTTCAAATATCAGGTTATAAGCCTATAGGGAGCATTACTACAGAGTTAGTTTCTTGAAATTCTCCCGGAAAATTGAAACTTTGCCGAGTAGAAGTTATCAGAATTGCTCCAAACTGATTCCTAAATTATCACAGGCATCAAGTAAGTATTTCTCCCTTCTGAATTCCTGGGAAATTATATGTTTTCGGCCGTACATTGTGAAGTTGAAGTATAGTTGCTATTGATTTTATCATTTTGGTCAAATTTGGTATTAAAATTAGTCCCTTTTCCTCCCAGTATTATGGCTACAGTTGGGAAGATCTATTGAATATGGATTGAAACTCGCCAGATAATCGGGAATTGGCGATCAAGGTATGTAAGACTTATCCCTTCAGCAAGTTATTCTCATCGTAAATGATACGACTTATGTTCTTGTAGGGAAACAATGGTTCCTCATGTTGCAAATAGTTGCTATCAGTAGATTGTGAGCAGATATCTTGTGGTCAGTTGTTGTTTGTAGACTATGAAGGGATATAGGTTGGGTTTAACTGTTAGAAAACGTATATAGATTATATTACAGTATCATTTGTCAAGAAAGAGCATGTCAAGTGTGATACAAGCTAGAAGAATCATAGGAACTCACCGGTTTTCAGTATATTGTACTAGTTGAATTGGATGTCTTATGGTCAAGCCTAGACCTTAGAAGTTTGTAGATGGTTATTAGGCCTGAGTTAGTAAGTTGAAAAACATAGACGCAACTCAGACATATAGCCACTAGTTTGGCGCTTGTATTGTTAGTGAAGGACGCCCAAAGGCCATTGGCGTACCTTTACGCCCCAGGGCCAGAAATTCAGATAGGAATGCCATACTTTAGAGTCAGTAGCCTAAGGTTTTATAGTGAACTGAGTGACAGCCTACCATCTAGTTAGCTACTACCAGTAATTGTCAGTCCTAGTTGACCTAGCATTCATCCTACAGATCGCCCAGGAAGCCTATCCAAGTTAAATAGACCCGTGGGTACCCTAAGGAAGGGAACCTTATTAGCAGATAGAGGCATGGCTAGCGCCCCATCCTATTCTTAGAAGATACTCAGGTACAGATTGCCGTAAGCGGTTAAGTCTATGTAGGTTTGTCTTTAAGGTTAGTAATCACCCAGAAAAGTCATATAAAATTTATCCAGACCAAGATAGGGTCTAAAGGACCAGCACAGTGTTAGTATAGCACAACCCTCTAGCTAAGAATGTCAGTAAGCTTCCTGTGGGGGATTAGGGGTCGACCTCCCAAAAGCATGTTCAGACAGTGACAATCCTACAGTCGTTCCAAGAAGAAGAACCAAGTAACTAGTCATCCACAATCCCACAGTTGTTTATGAGTTATAGTTGTCCGAGTAGGACATTCAGAGTATTGTTAGACCACTCCAGATCTTGCCCTATTTAGTCTAGACCATTAGAGATCATGATCGCTACCAGAGTCCTCTAATTAGATACGGGTGCATGGGGTGTGCCTTGCTAGCAGCCTTACAGACTATTTTAAGGGCGAAACTGTTGTAGCATTAAGCCCAGAAGGCCAGATATGCCTTTGAGTGGCTAGATTGAGATTTTAGTATAACATCTCGATCGGGGTTGCCCTCATTTAGAATCCTTCCATGACCACCCCAGGGTTACTAGCTGTGTCGACGCCCCCCAAGGGTGAGATGACGTCGCTCCAAGGAGTGATATGTCATTCGCAAGGGATGAAGATGGGGTCCTAGGTCCTCATATAGTCTATTCCATGACTGGACTATTATATGTCATATCGGCATCATGCCCCCTATTGAGCCTAGTGCCAGGGAGCAGATATTAGGAGTCCACTAGACTTAGATACAACTACAGATCAGGAGCCAAGCGGTTTCAATTGCATACCTAGGGGAACAGGTAGGTTGGCTATATCACCAGTAGAGTTATAGAAACCTGGGTAAGGATATATAGATTGAGGTGTACTTGCCAGTGCTTATGGGGGACCGGGTAAGTTATTTCTGTGTTGCTTGTACCTTCCGACTTATGGGGGCCAGGTGAGGTTCTTGTTTGTATTATTGCCTGCTAGTTATAGTTTATGAATGTGTAATTATACAGTCTTAACACACGTATATGTAGTGTTGGTTAGATGTAGATTACAAATAAGCAGGCGTACATGTTAATCTTTCTGTCCTTCTTTCTATTTACTTTCAGTCTTTATCAGCTTATTTATTGCCTTAAATATTCGGTACATATTGTACTGACGCCCTCCCATGGGCGCTACATTACTTGCCTGCAGGTTCTGACAGACAAAATTCAAGATCCTCAGCATTAACTGTTCAGAGTCAGCAGTTTGGCCAGCTCCTTTCATTCGGAGTTGTCAGGTTGCAGCAAGTGCAGTCCTCCATTTGTATAGCATCTGGATAGGCCAAGGGCCCTATCCCGACCATTATTTGTATTCTTGGAGGCTTGCAGGATATTGTTATCAGATAGTTGGGTGTCGTTGGTGTGTGGGGCTCATATATGTTTCTTTTTATGTATTGACCATGCGGGGCCTAGTATAGCGCCTGATTTTCATTTTCGTTATAACTAGATATCATGGTGGCCTTGCCGGCCCGCGTAGGATTCCCTATTATGGTTTATTGCTGGTTAGCTGTTTTCTTTTATAGGTGGCTATAAGGCCTTGTCGGCCAGAGGCTGTGTTTACAGTTGAGATATAGCCCGTTGTTTTCTTGAGTAGAGTTGCAGGCTTGCACCAGATGTGCATAAGCCTAGCCAGGTCGGTCAGATTCCAGTGTGGCAGTAGGTGCTAGTCATGCCTCCCCAGGGTGGGGCGTGACATCTCTCATGCAAGAGTTATAAGTCTATAGAGTTATAGCTGATTTTGCCCCTAATTATACTATAGGCCAAATATGCCCTTGCCATTAATAAAGTATGCAAAAATACCCCTTATTTTGGATGGAATCTCCCAAAACCAAATAAAAATTCTAATTTTCCCTAGATAGCCCGCTGCCCTCTTTTTAACTTGATTCGATCCACTAAACTAAATTACCTATATCAAATTAAACTCTAATTATAAACATTCTAACCCATTTTTTTAATTAGTAGTTGCTATGTACAAACCCTTTTTCCCTTATCTCCCTTTGCCCAATTATATAATGCACTTCTTTTTAGTCGGTATAAAAGAATACCTGTAAATATTTAAAACAAATTTACTTTTAAATTTCTCATTTATTATTTATAGTCAAATA
>JACEIK010000931.1:2069-14293 GCA_018107945.1 Datura stramonium
ACAAATGAATAAAAGTTTTAGAATTAATGAATTTAAAGAGATCTGCAGAATATGTGATACTCCATATAGAAAAGTCCAAAACAAGTTAAAACTAGATGGAGTTCTCATATGAAATGCTAGAAGTTGCTTATACTTATCAAACATCTATATAATGCCCATAATTTTGACCCAGCTTTGAAACTTAATGATGATGATTGGGAGGAAGTTAATGAACTTGCTAAATTTGCAAAATTGTTTTATCATGCTACAAGAATATTTTCTGAAATGTATTTCTGAAGTTTTATTAAATTTATGTATTATTTCATCTCAATTTGCTGAATATAGAAAAATTGAAAAGTTTTCATCAGCTATTTAAGTTATGATTGAGAAATTTAAAAAACATTTTTTTCTATTTCTCAAATTTATGTAACTGTTATTCTTTTTAAGTCTGAATATAAAGAACGAGGTGCAAAAGCAATAGTTGAAAAAAATTATGGAAAAAGAACATGAAATTCCATGTTTGAAAAAAATGTAAAAGTAGCATTAAAGTGCATGCTAGACTAATGTATGACACTTATTGCTCCTTACAAAAAATAATGTACAAAAAATAATGTAGTTGCTCCTTCAATCTTCCAAGCCTTGAAGAGATACTATTAATAACTTTGTAAAAAGGTATCTTGGTCTTGAGTCTTCTGATGGATATGATTTTGATGAATATCTTAATTAGGGATTGGAAAATATTATGAATGATGAAGGCATCCCACATCTTTTGGATTGGTGGAAGGCTCATGGTAGCGCATTTCCAAGACTTAGCAGGATGGTTTTAGACATGCTAGCTATTCAAGTATCATCAGCAGCTTTAGAGGCCACTTTCGGCGCAACAAGATTTCAAATTGGAGACCGCAGATTGAAGATTGAACTAACACCGAACAAAGAAATCATGGGCAACCAAAGTTGAGTTTCCATCAAAAAGCTTATAAATTCAATGATTAAATGTAATAGTGATGATGACATGGAAACCCAAGACCATCAACAATCTTTGTCAATGCCGGAGAACGTTTCCGCTCAAATGATAGAAGATTTAGAAAGAAACTTTATAGGACTATACAGATATTAGTACTATATTCGACGCCTAATTCAAACAGAATCCTTCCTGGAAGGTGGCTGTGTAGATTAGACGCTCTACTAATATTTGTAATATAAATTTGTATCATTATGTTTTATTTGAATAAGTTTAAACGTTTTTCGCGTTAATGTTCATTATTTATTGTGTTATATTTAATACAAGTTTTTTTATTTATTGCAATTTTTTTTAATTACAACTTACAAACTTACTATAGAATTTAATTTTAACAAACTTACAAATTCCAAAACTGTAGTAAATAATTTCTCACTAAGTTAACTTACTTCATATTTCAGATTGAAATATTTTTTACTTCATATTTCAATTTTCAAGTTTGAAATTTAAAGTCTCTAACTCTAAGTCTAAGAAACTAAGACACAACTTTATTAAATTTGAAATTAAATTAAGTCTAAACATTAAGCAGTCGTTTGATAGCTGGATAGAGTTATGCGGTTATAAATAATACATGAATTAGTTATAAGGAAATTTATGTATTATTTTATGCAAAGTTTAGTTATTCATGTATAACTTATCCACCTTCTATCCTGCATAAGATAATACATAGATTCCCTCATAACTTATACATGCACTAGTTATGCAGATTTCTAAATTGCAAATCAAACACCGTATTAATTTTAAACATGAATAACTTACCTTCTAACTAGCTACCAAATATGGTCTTACTTATGCAAAATTTAACACCTACATACTCATCTTAAAACCAGCTACCAAACAACCCCCAAGACTATAAAGGATTAAATTTTGAAAAAACAAACTTTAAAAGTACTTTAAAATCATAATTTACACTTCTAAATAATTTTTAAAAAATTAAAATATTTGTTTCCCATCCCGTTTGTCCCATTTATCCAGTCCTATCCCATCCCATTTTATAGTGGGACAAGACAAGACCGCCGGATCATCCTGGTTATCCTGACCCAGCGGCAAATCCCGACAAGGAATGACCCATCCCGTCCCGTCCCGATTTTTCCGGTCTTGTCCCGTCCCACTGTCCAGTCTTAATTCTAAGTCACTGGATTGACCTATGGGACAACATACAAAATGTAGATTGGATCTACGAACCGTACATTGAATCGCAAATGAAATTCCTATTTTCCTAAGATACTGTCTAAGCCTACGAAGGCAACCTACGACCCGCAGATTCTTTCTACGAACAGTATCTGGCTGTTGTAATTGGAGATCAAGATATTTTGAGCTATTGAATAAGGGCTATGAAATGATCTATGGACTGCATTTTGGACTTATGGTTCGTACCTGACTCCGTAAATGAGACCTTAGAGAAGAGAAAGTTCCCGTACAATCTACGATTCGACTTACGAATCGCAGATTCAATCAACGGTCCATATCAGTGACTCAAGTATCGTAAGTGGTGAGTTTTTCCCCTAAGTCTATAAATAGCCCCACCCCAACCCCTTACTCATTTTCTTCACCTCTAATGCGGTAGAGCAGACCTTCTTTTTCTCTCCAAGCTCTCCTAGAAGCAAGATAAGTTCTTCCAAGCTTCTTCCATGAATTATTATCGCGTGCAAGCTTAGATTTGTAAACCCTAGCTTCTACTCTCTTAGGATTGTGAGAAAAACCCTTTTTCTAGCTCAAGAGACTTGGCAGCCCCTCTCTCAAGCTTACACTAGTGATCTTCTCTTGCTTTTAAAGCATTAAGGTATGTAAGGCAACACTAAAAACATGGGACACCATGTTCTTCCCACAATTTTCTACCTCTGAACTCATGTAAAATTTTACTAGATGATTTTGAGGAATTGTTTCATGATTCAGCAATTTCATGTCTAAAGTTTTGAGAACCTCGTATATCTAGCATGATTCAACTTAAATCTCTCTCACTAGTGAATTTTATGAAGTTTTATGAACATCCATGAAAATGTTAGAAGCTACTGCTTTGCCCTTGTGAGTCAAAATTATAGAATTGATTAAATGTCTTGAGATTATTATTATGGATTTGGCCAAGACCACACCTATATGTTTTGAGATTACTATTGTTATAGTTTTTGGCCAAGGCCAGACTTATGATTTACTTGAATTGAGCATTTATTATCTTAGCATGACTATGAGTTTTCAAGAGTCTAAAGCATGATTTTATAAATTGTTTAGCTTCTTATTTTAAAGTATGTATCAGTTTGAGCCCAATGGCTAATCACAGGCTTTCACAAAGCCATATTTTCAAAGTTAGAGCCTTTAGATAAGGCCAAGTTTCCAGAACAGTTATCAGTCAGGTTAATAAGCCCATGGGCTATTTCAGTATCAATATTTTCAGAAACGGAATAAGTGGTTACCCGAGATGACATGAGCCTTTCCAGGCAAGTGTCGAAAACTACGTTTGCAGGCATAGAAGTGGAGCGTACCGTTGGGCGGAGCGTCTCCCCAGATTTTATTCCTCTACAATGGATGACTAAGGAAATCTTGCTAGCAAGTCAGTTCAGGCCCCCTACCCAGCAAGGGCGGGTAGTGGCTCAGTCGGTCGGGCCATAGGGATTGGACTCCATGTTCACATGGTGTTCTACGTCGATTATGCCACGACCTCCACAGTATTTTCAGTCAACATTCTCAGAAAGCTATCAAACCATATTTTCAATTATAGTATGAGTGCAGATTTTTTTTAAAAAGGGCATATTGCATGTTTTTCTTTCAGAACCCTGTGATGATTTTATGCATGATTTTATTATGATTTACATGCTCCGTTTCCCTTCCCGGTATCTTATGTTTTAGTTGTTTTTGTCATCTTATATAGTACGATTCCATATATTAACATCCCTCCTTGTCGGGGGCACTGCATTATTTTATAATGCATCCTCAGGTGCAAACGCTCCCAGACGAGCAGCTCAGTAGGCTATCCCCGCTCAGCTTTTGGTAAGCCCCACTCTGTCCTGGGGCGGATCACATCTCAGTAGCTTGTCTAATTTTGTTAGAGGTTATACCGGGGACCTTGTCCCGGTAACTCAAATACTTCAGTTCAATAGAGGCTTCATAGACTAGATGTGATCTCTTGTTTCTACTCTGGTTTTGGCAGTTGGATCACCTTTTGTATAAAAACAACAATTTTATGAAAATGCTCCATCTAAGTTGTATGATTTACCTCAACTTTCAGATTTGTATTATTCATGTCTATCCTGATTAGATGTATGCTCATAGTTCCATGCCAGTTCAGCGGTATGCACAGGCCAAAAATGGCTTCGGGTGCCGGTCTCGCCTAGGCCCTAGGCTGGGGCATGACAGATGATGTCATCTATACTATAATTGCTATTAAGATTTAAAAAAATCAGAAATTTATACTTGGGGCTGCCTACTGCCTAATGCACTGCATACTAGATAGGAAAAAATAAAAAACTGAAATGGCTAATACAATTAAATTAATAACTAAAATTAACAAAACAATTAATTTATAAAACTGGAAAAACTAAAAACAAGAAAGAGAGAAAGAATGGCAAAGATATATATATATATATAAAAGAGNATATATATATATATAATAGAGGAGTCCAGTTACCAAGGAGTCTTGCAACTCTGGCAGAAAGAAAAAACAGAGGATGCTGCAAATACAGAATCCTGTGACTCCAGCAGAAAGAAAGAATGGAAAAAAAATTCGGCAACCCCCCCAGCAGCGAGCCAGAGAAGAAAGGAGGAGGAGGAGGAGTAAGAAAGAAGCAGAACATACCTTTGAGAAAAAAAAAAGCCCGAGGTTTGCAATGCTCGATGAAGAGTAAGCGAGAGTCGAGACTCTCTCCAAGTCCAAGATGAGTTGCATATACTCTTCAACTTTCTTTTTCTCTAGAACAACAACATACCCAGTGGAGTCTAGGGAGGATAGGATGTACGCATATCTTAGCTCTATTTTCAAAACTCTCAGCTCAAAAGAAGTTTTATCAAAGTAGGATTGAAAGAAAAATAAAGCAAAATAGCAAACTAAACAAAACAGATGAAGCAACAGGCAAAAGTGAATATTGAAGAATAAGATACTACGTGAATACTCACTGATACTAAATAAGGAGAAGATGAGAAGAGGAGACTAATACCCTGCCTCTCCCACATAGAAGTACGACAACACTTGACTACCTACTACCTTATCCTAGACCTCCAAACCTACCTATATAAGGTCATGTCCTTGATAAGCTGAAGATGTGCCACATCTTGTCTACTCACCTCTCCGGTTCTTCTACAGCCTACCTCTACCTCTCTTAAAACCTGATATAGTCAACCTCTCAACTCTCCTTACCGGTGCATCCACGCACCTCCTCTTCACATGTCTGAACCATCTCAATCTCGCTTTTCTTATCTGGTCTGCCACAGACGTCACTTTCACCTTGTTTTGTATAACCTCGTTTCTAATCTTATCTCTCCTAGTATGCCCACACATTCATCTGAGCATCCTCGTCTATGCTACCTTCATCTCCTAAACATGTGCATTCTTGACTGGCAAGCATTCTGCCCCATACAACAATGTTAGTCTAGCCGCCACTCTATAGAACTTACCCTTAAGTTTTGGTGACACATTCTTATCACACAGTACCCTAGTCACGAGCCTCCATTTCAACTATCCCACTCCAATACGATGTGCGACATCATCATCAATCTCCATATTTTCTTAGATTATAGACCCAAGATACTTGAAACTTCTTCTCTTGGGTATAACTTGTGTGTCGATCTTCACTTCCACCTCCGTTTCATGTGTTACGTCACTGAACTTGAACTTCAGGTACTCTGTTTTAGTCCTGCTTAACCTAAAACCTTTAGATTCTAGGGTCTGTCTCCAAACTTCCAGCCTATTGTTAACTCAACCGCCATTTTGTCAATCAATACTATGTCATTTAAAACAAGTCGCAATTTTCTTTTTTCTTCCAATTAGACCCTTTTATTAAGAAACGTAGATGAAGCGCACGCTTCACTGCTTCATCACTTCACGTTTTAAAGCAAGAAGCGATCGCTTCATTAATGTCGCCTCACTCACTGTAAAAAAGTGATGAGTCTGTGCTTCGCTTTGCTTCACCACTTTAAGCAATGAAGTGGTCGCTTTTCACAACACTAACTTAATTTCTATCTAAGTTGCTCGGACTCGGGTGCGGGTGTCCGATATGGGCTTGGATCTAGAGGTCGAATTCTTTATGATCTAAATTTTAAGGTTCGAGGATACAGATCCAAGTACAGATATGGATGCAGGAATTCGACTAAAAGTAATCCAAATATCTAAAATAGAATTATATATCTAAATTATGAGATATTATGTGAAAACTTACAGGGTATTATGAGGAAAAAATATTGACCAAGAGGAGAATCCCAAAAGATGATATAAGGAAAAGAACTAACATAGAAATTTCTATATACAAGGTATTTCATTTTCTTAAATTTCACCTTAGCTTTTGTTTTTATTACAGAAATCGTTGTATCTGTCCCAAATTTCTCCGTAGATTTTGGTCAAAGTACCCAAAATCGGTTGACCCAAATCTGGTGCGAATCCCACATCCACACCCATGTCGTGTCGATATGGGTGCGGCACCAAAAGTRAAGAGTCCAAGCATCTTAGATTGCTATAGAAAATTGTATGCTTCAGTTGTTTGTGAAGGTAATTAGGAGAATGTTGCACCGGTAAATTTCTATGTGATTTTTGGCGAGGAGCTTATTGGCTGACTTACTGCATCTTTTAAAGGATATAATTATATTGCATAGTCCAAATAAGAAAAGGATTTATATAAAAGGTAAAATTTTAATTGAGTTGAAGGCCTATGAATGAGGGAGTACTACCTTACTCAAATAAGGGAAGATTTAATAAACAAAATTTTAGTTGATTTCAAAATCCTAATAAAATAATTACATGACAATTTTGATCAATGTAAAATGACATTAATTGTTGGTAGAAAATCAACCTTTTCTACACTAGATTTCGTAAATTTTGGTTTTTACCCAAAGCAAAAGCAATTGTTTGTATTTATAATTACAATTTTATCCAACATAGACTACATTTATGAAGGGTAAAAGAGCCGATTAACATTTTGAATAGGGATTCCGTGCTTTTATTATTGCATAGAGATATTTGGTTTGAGGATCACTTCTCAAGGCATAAGGACACTTTACAAATGCAGGCAGGATCTCTGAAAAATGCTTACTTGGGATCTCCGAGCCTCAAACTGAGGTTTAATTAGAGTCACTAAAGTAGCTTCTTCCTTCATCAAATTGACAACTGCAGGCATCACCTGGATAGGGGACAATGAACATTTGAGTATTACTATGTATATACGAAGACCATCTATGTGAGAAACATTGCTGATAAACCATATACAGAAATGGAACACTCCAGTTTAATATGCTAAATCATTAATGTAGGAAACTACATTAAAGCAATTACATTGGTAGCATTTTGGAGAAGAAAAAGCTTACCAGAAGTATAGAAATAAAGGAGAGGTCCAAAGTTACTAAGTCAACCTTTTGTGGGAGCTCAGAAAGGTATCTCAAGTTTGTGCGCTCGATAACACTTACACGCTCATCTCGACGAATTTTATCTGCCACCTGTGAAGAAATCAGCAAGCCTTTACAAATATAAATAACCAAATGATCAACAATATAAAATGGATCCATGACTGCTTGGCCACTAATTAATCTCAAAGAAGATGTTATTTGACGGCCAAAAGTAGAAGGAAAATCTCATTATTCAAGATTCTTAAACTGTTGAACTTGTATTCAAAGCATACTGGAATTTTTTCAAAATGACAGTACATTCATACATTCGAATGGTCTCTTGCTCAATGCTCTAGGATTTTACTGTGCAGAAATTTTATTTATGGGCCCGTCACTGCCACTAGTATACTTTCAAAAAAAGAGGACAGAAAACTGATTCTACAAAACATTACCCATTGCTGCCTTGTTTTTAATGAAGTTCAGCATTACTGCCTTATTCTACCTGCACCGCTTATTTTATGCTACAAGTAATTTCAGGTTACAATTTCATGCTGCTACACCTCACCTTTGCTTCATACAGAAAGCTACTTTTAATTATGATTTTTTTTTTGTAACGGTGTTGTCTAAACCATCTTGTGCGCATCACACTATTCAATTATGATTTATATCTTTGCAATTTAATTTTATTATAAGAGGTTCTATGGGTCTTGCAAGTTTTTTCCCTCCTTTTCTAACTTGCACATTGCACTAGAATTTTGTCAATGCATTTGGACGCAGTGCTCCTTTTCTCCTCTATTTTTTGACAAATAAAATGCTACTCACTAGAGCAGCTCCAACAAGAATAGCACCATGTATATTTGTTGACCTATGAGCTATGCTACATATGAAGTTTTGATGATTAACAAACATGATACAAGAACTAGTTGCTAAAACTGTCTCAAATAAGGATTGATAGTGTGTGTGACAAATAACTACTGAAGAACCAGTTCCTAAATATATCTACGGGAAGAACTGGATTACAGAAGAACACTGCAAGAAGTGAAGAAACCAGGTCCTTCGCAGTAGACAGGGGAGAAAACTGTTGATCAGACACAAAGCAGATTCCAAGTGCATGAAGATTCCTCGAGGAGTTGGATTACGGATAATCACTTGGATCAAGAAACAAGAAATCAAGATGGAAATATTATCATATTTGCACACATGGAAAGAGCTTTGAAAATAGGAGAAAAACAAGTAAGGATGACGCGTGAATAGGAAACCAAGTTAAACATGGATTAGGTTCTTGGATTATTGAACCCATTCTTAGTTGGATTTGGAGAACAAGAAGCAGTCATTCCAACTCCTATGTAAAGCACCACAATTGATGCTATTGTTCTCACGCTATTTGACACGGATCAAGATTTATTCTTAGCAAATAGCAGTCATTGTGAGGAGTGCTTTGTGAGAGATAACTGGCAGCGCTGAAGAAAAACAAGTTGCTGAGAAGATTATTGCTACAGTTCTAAGTTGTCTAGTATGATTCTTTGAGCTAAAATTGTACTTTTTTACGTTCATAGAGAATTTGTATTAGGTGTCTGTTTCTCGAGTTGTAAAGTAAAGGCTTTCAAGATTAGGGTAGAATCTAGAAAAGAACAGCTGCAACTAGGAAGGATGAAAGATGCCAGAGTTCCCCTTTGATTTGTAAAAATTAAATTTGCTCAAGTTTTAGTGAAAATTTGAGGGAAATACTACAGGGGTAGGTCATGGTTTATTAATCCCGAGAGCGAGAAGTTTTCCACATAAAATTCTTTTGTTGATTATTATTCCACATTTACTTCTTGATTAATTGACGGAAGAATTCTCCAGGACATAAGTGGCAGCATAAAATAACAATACTCTAACGTCTTTTCCATTTTGTCTCCCAACATCTCAAATTGGATGACTCAGGACCTTAACTTGCATAATTGAAACCAGTAAAAGAAAATTCAAAAAAGTAGTAGCCTTATGAGCATCAACTTTTAAGTTTGGTGATGTTACCTGTCCATATCCAACATCAACTCCATAGACAAATGAAGCACCATATTGAAGTAAACAATCAGTAAATCCTCCGGTAGACAAGCCTGAATCAAGAGCTACTTTTCCTGCAACATCAATCCCCAGGTTTTCAATCGCAGCCTCCAGTTTATGTCCTCCTCTGAGTAATCATCAACAAGCAAGTCAAAGAGCTGCAGAGATCTCTGCAAAGTATGTCAAAAATAAAATATAGGCTCAAAGAGGAGGAATATTAACCTGCATACGTATTTGGGAATCTCAGCCATGATCTCCACAATAGCTTTATCAGGGATTTGAGTCCCTGCTTTGGTAATGACTTTTCCATCCACAAGCACTTTGCCTAAGCTAGAAAATTGTTGGAAGTTATGGAGATGGAGGCAGAGTGACAAAGCAAGTCAACCGCTAGTTAGAATATATCAACTTGAAACTAAAGTTTAAGCCAAGAATTTACAATAAGTTGTCATCCCAACATAAAGAAGGAATTCAGAAACACTATCAGATAATTTGGATAAATTTTTAGAGTTGGAGATTAATGAGCCCAAAGAGGAGCTTTGGGTTGTGTGAGGTTGAGATACAAGTCAAAAGATTAAGAGAAACTAAAGTGTTGGAAAAAGAAATTGCAAGCCCTACATTGGTTGAGGAGATGAATTGCAGTCTCCTTCGTGGACAATCCATCCTTCATGAGCTAGCTTTCGAAATTGAGTTAAACTCAGGTCCATTTATTAACAGGATAGCACAGCAGACAAAGGTTCATCCTTCAAGTCTCACTGTCACCCATTATCAGAAAGAATATCCACATACTTGGTCCATGAAAAAAAATAGGCTTGCACTTTAGGGGGCGTGTTAAAGCCATAATTAAGTAATAAAAATGTGCTCTCTCTGACCACTTAAACCTTTAGGTAAGAGCACAATCCTATTTACAAATATTATGTCTTTGATGATTATATTCTTCATGCTTTCTTCCATGTTATATTTCTCACATAGTATAAGAGCCAAACCCAAACGATCCTTCATCCTTGTTATTATATTTCTCAATGTCAGGCCCCCATGTTATGTTATCCATGCCCCAGTAGTCTTGAATGAAAAGGGAAATATCAAAGTCTCACATCAGTTGGGGAAATGGGTTATGTCTCTTTATATGATATTGGACAATCCTCCTCTAATGAACTAGTTTTTGCGTTTAGTTAGGCCCAACGTTCATTTCTTCACAGAAATAAAGGCATACTCCTTCAATAAGACCACTTGACATAGATGTACAAAAATTGACACTTGAAAAAATATAATTAAGCATTGATAGATGCCTGTTATAGTATTATATTTCTTGAAACATTGCCTCTAAATTCAATGTCTACACTAATACTGTGATGATGTCCTTTTTAATGATAGCTAGATGGTTGTTACACAGCCTCTACTCAAGTAGTGTTGATAGTTTGCGTGAGCCCACCAAACAGTATAGAGAACCAGGTCCCTCACCTGGTTCGACAGTTAAGAACAGAAAACAAAGAACACACGATGTTTACGTGGAAACCTCTTTTCCCAAGAGAGTAAAACCACAACCTACCCTAGTAGGATTTTCCAAACTCCACTTAACAACCGGGCAATGTTCAGATTACAAACTTATGTAACCTAGGAATTAACCTATTAATCCCCTCCCCCTTACAATACTTCTATTGTAAGCATTTGCAATAGCTCTATTACAAAGAAACCGAGCGGCTAACTCTAGCCTAGTTACCAACAGGATTACAACAGAAAACAACCACCTACCACTGCTTCTCTTTAGTGAGGAGTAGGTTTACAAGATTTAGTACAAAAGACAAGAAATCAACAACCTAAGAACGAACACAAATACACATATGATGACTGTATCTTTATTGTTGTTGATGCTTGTCTTCAAGTGTCTTTTGCAAGAGAGGAAGTGTCCTTGTGTTAGGCAAAAGTATTGAACCAATTGTCTTGAACAAGTATATCATGGGATGAGTGAGACAAGTCGGATTTTGTCTATTGGATAAAGGCATGTACCGCAGCAGTCCTGCCATTGTACTGCGGCAGCAGTGGCAGTCTGTACATTACCTTTTGTCAGCAGTACTAAGTTGACTTTTGCCAGCAGTAATTCACACATCGACCTGGTTCCCCAATAGGTTTGTTACATCATCAAAATTCACACAACATACTTCTATCAAATGCTACTCTACCTTGTAACTCATTCCATAGAGAATAACATTCTAACTCTAAACAGGTCAAACCAAATTATAATAACAGAGACAGGAACTATCTTTTAAGATGCAACAAGAACAGTGAAAATCCAGTTTGATTACAAAAAGCTCAAGGTTTGAGCAATCCAGATTTTCTACTTATCATATAGGCAGCACTCGAGGCACGGATAAAATTGATAGAGATCTGTTATAAAATTATATTTCTTGAAACACTGTGTGTAGATATCTGTTAGAGAATTATATATCTTGAAACATTGAATCTAGAATATTTTAGTGTCTACTCTACTAGTGTGATGATGTCCTTTCTAATGATAGCTAGAGTATTGTTACACAGACTCTACTCAAAAAATAATGATATTCTACCTTGTAACTCTTCGCATAAAGAATAACATTCTAACTCTTAACAGTTCAAACCAAATTATAAACAAAGACGAGAAGTCTCTTTACTCTGCCACAAGAAC
>JACEIK010000931.1:62765-77338 GCA_018107945.1 Datura stramonium
ATCTTTCCCCGGGCCTTTTTCTAGTATGTATGGCATTCTAAAACTCTTAACCAACATGCGAATAGGCCATCTACATGTCAAGAATTTACGGGGTGTAACAGTTTTGATGTTGCCTAATAAGAGCATAAGGATATGGCCTTAATATTTTGGGGGGAGTATTAGAATCGAGTTTGGTGAAAGGGTCCAGACAACCCATAAGCCCCATAACTACATAGCCAACGTAGGATAGGATTGTGTCTGTGGTTCGGGAGTGTAATGCCCCGGAAACTCAAAATCTAAATTCGGGACTTAAATTAGAAAATCTGAAAAAGCTACAGAAATGCTACAGGACGACTCACCTAACGATTCTTTATGAGACCCAACGCTCGTTAGGTCAGTCGTGAGAAGAAGGAGTAAGTATTGAAATGAGAAGTAGTGCACCCAACGAGAGACTTCACGAGTCGTGGTCACTGACCACAACCCGTTGAGTCACTCGTGGTCAGGCCTGGGTCGGGGAATTTATAAGTTGGTCAGTGTACTTGATGGGTGGGGACAATGAGTCGTGGTCACCTGTAATGACTCGTTATATCCCCCGTTGCCAGACCTAGTCATATTTTAGGCAGTGTACCTAACGAGTGTTACCACGAGTCGTCATTAGTGACAATGACTCATTAAGTGACTCGTTACCTAGTATAGTGTTGAATCTTCAGAAGTGAGACAGTGTGTTCCACGACTAGTGATGACCACAACTCATTAGGTCCCTCGTGGTGACCTACTGGGGAGCCTAGGCAGTGTACCTGACGAGAGTGACCATGAGTCGTGGTCAGCCACCACGACCCGTTAGGGTTGCCTGACAGTTTTTTTCAGTGATTTTCTAAGGACTATTTAGTAATTTCCTATTCTCCTAAGCTCTAAACTACATTCTTTTGAACATAAATTCAGACTTATTAGAGGGTTTGGACCGTTCCTCCCCTCATTCTCACTTTTACACTCAGAAAATTTATCGAAACTCCTCTCAAGAAACTCTCTAGCAGGCTTAGGGTTTGCCTTCATCGCAGCAGTTCAAGTCTTCTTCTCTGGGAGAATTTTAGTTAGGTATGTGGGAATTCAACAAGGGAATTGTCCTTCCCTTGTGTCCCCCAAAATCTTTCCATAATTTCCCTATCAGTTTTGCCTTGAGATTTTTGAATATAAAGAGGTTTTCATGTCGGTTTTCATTAATTTCAATTGGGTTATTATCCATGTTTATTACTTATATGATCTTCATCAATTCATAAGTAAATTGTTGTTGTTATTTCCAAGGTGATTTACAGCCTTAAATTTTCGAGTAAAGATTTTTTCATATTAAATTCCGTCTAGTTTGTGAAGTATGTTTTGGGATGAATTTTCTGGGNTATATATATATATATTTCCATTAAGGAGAATGATTTTAGCCTTGTTGGATGAGATTTCTTTAATTCTTGAGATTTTGCTATATTATGGAATTCCCGTGTTGTTGGAATGAGTTGAGTTCTCTATTAGCTTCTTAGTAATTCAGTTCAGTAGAACGTAGAACCTCTTTAGAACTATTCAAAAATTGTCAATTGATCAGTTTGACTTCAGTCTTTTTCTGAGGTGTCAGTGGTGCCTCTCAGTTATCAGAATCAGACTCAGATTGTAGTTATTTGGTCCATTAGGTGGTCATGACATTCTAGTTATATAGCTCTGACCAGCCCCAAGACCCCAGTTCAGTCATAGTTTGTTCTTAGACGGTTACGACGCGTCCAGATAAGTAGCTCTGACCAGTCTAGAACCCAGTTTCAGAATCTGGTCTGGTAAGACTTTCATGGTACTCTCAGTTATATGTCCCTGACTAGTCTTGGGCCCTAGTTTCGAGCTATCAGCTTAGCAGTTCAGTATAGTTTTCCAGTGGGAGTAGGACTTAGCATCGAGCGGGCCAGGGTTCCAGTGCACCCAGGTTCCCAAAGCTACGTTGCCAGCGTAGGTTACAGTATTACTTGGCCTGATTGGACCCAGACTTTTGTGATCACCCAGTTCATGTCTTTATACCCTAACAAGGTATATTGGGTCCTATCGGTGGGGTGCATACATCAGACTCCACATCTAGCTCACGTGGTTATATGTCGGTTAGAGACTCTCCCACTAGTTAGTTCAGTTCAGTCTCAGTTATTGATAGTTCAGTTCAGTTCAGATCAGTTCAGTGTGGTCTCTCAGACTTAGTATTTCAGACTTAGGGCATGTCTTTGACCATCAGACAGGGTCATCTTAACCATTTCAGTTTACATCAGTAGTTCAGTTCAGCTTACTTGTTGGTCATTGCGTGTCATTTCAGTTCAGACTTTATATTCAAATATGTTTCTCCTACTTACTCAGTATATTCAAAGTACTGACGCATACTTTTATGTTATATCATTTCATGATACAGCTGTAGGTTCCCAGACTCAACATCGTTAGCCGTTGCGATTCAGATCCTCCTCCGCTGCAGCCAAAGTGTGTCCTCATCATTCGAGGGTCTTGCTTTACTTTCTTTCAGTTGAGTTATTATTTTTAGTTAGACTTAGAGTTATCTGGGGGCTTGTCCCAGCAACTCATTAGTTAGAAGGGTTTCAGACACAGAGTTAATTTCAGACTTCAAATGTTTTAAATTTTAATTTTTCTTCTAGTTTATTTTCTCAAATGCTCTTATGTTGTTATTTCCAAGCTTCCGATATATATATATATTGTTATACTCAGAATACCAGTGTATGATAGATCAAGGGTTGGCTTGGGGTCCCTTGTGACTTCAAGTATTGTGTTACGTCCAGGGTGTAGTCTCGGAGCGTGACAGGGAGACTCCTCAAATATAGTCCCTGGTAAGGACTTTGATTGTTAGGGATCCAGATGTTATCATTCTCTTCCCTAGCAAGGCTTTGAGTTACTCTGCCAACTTGAGAGAGATAGTTGGGCATCACGTGCTCATTCATGATGGTGTTGGTTATGAGAAACTCCCCAACCTACAATTAACATACATTACTTGCATATGTATTTACAGAGGTGGTTTTGATAAATAAATTTTATTGCATAAATTGTTTTACACGTTGATCATATTATCATATTATGTCCTATGCATCATTCATAATCTCAGAGTACAGTTTTCGTTTATTATTTCACGTCAAGTTATTATTTCCGCTTATGTCCTTCACTTGAGATATTCTTGCTACGTAGTTTCATTCAGCTATTTTATATATAGTACCTTCCATGTACTGGCGTTATTTGGCGTTGTATCTATTCATAATGCAGACTCAGGTAGACAGGATCAACAATAGACGCATCCTTAGGACTTCATCTATATTCAGCTTTTGGTGAGGTCTCCTACATTTGGAGAGTTCTAGTTATTTGAGTCTTTTTATTTATAGATCCTAGGTATTCGTGGGAGCTTTGTCCCCGCACCTATCTTCAGTTATTAGAGTCTTCATAGATAGAATTAGATATTGAGTCAATAATGTTACTTTCTAAATTTATTTCAGTTATAACATAAATTCTCTATTATTATATTGATCTCATTCTGTTTCAACTTCCGCATTGTTTATTGAGATCTAAATTGATAGTAAGTCGGGCCAAGGGTTCACTTGAATTACGAAAGTAGTCTGAGTGTTGATCGATATCTGGGGTGTAGACTCGGGGCATAAATGGACCCATACTACAATGAAAGTAAAGGTGGCCTCAACTCCCACAAATCTAGGATCCCAAAGCCTAAGATTGAGATAGTACCACAAAGAAGGGGTTAACATAAATGAATCTAAAGAAGTCTTCTTTTTATAGTGATATGTATTTTTGCTCTTAGGATTGAGCTGAGTGGCTTTATGCTCCTCTCCCATTTGAAAGTTTAATAAGGAGAAGAAGCGTCCCAAATCAATGCATTCCATTCTTAGCAGAGGTTCCTTCCCTATAATCTCTCGAAGTACTTAGCTTTCAAATAGTGAAAGCATTATTCAAACTAGACTAAAGATATAGGGCAAAAGAGCTTAGAAGGGTGAGCATGAGAGTAGTAACGTATGAAATCACTTAGATAGAACATGTTAGATAACAAAGCGATGACTTCATGCTTAAATTCTAAATTTTTGATTTTTAATTTTGAGAAATGACATAAGTGATAGGTGAAATTTGTTCAGTAGTTTATTTTCCATTTCCAATTGAGAAAGAGGTGGCCCTATGATGAGTTGGTAATTTACCAACTCATTCGACTTTTAAGCATAAGATTTTGCTTAGTTTTCAACTAATTTATGTGGATTCTATGCCCATTTCTTATCTATGTAGGCACTGGAAGGAAGCCAAGGAAATGGAGAATCGGATTCCAAAAAGGAGCTAAAAAAGACATGTTTTGAATCGGCTAAACGCGGATCCGAAAAGGCAAAATGTCGGAGCCACTGCTCCAGACCGGCTACTTACCAGCGCTTGGAATTTTGCAACCAGCAAGTCGCCGGCCAATCACCAGTTTAGCCACCAGTTCCCCTACCAGTTTACTATTTTTCCGCGGCGAATAGCCGGTGCTCCATGGATTGGCACGGTGAAATGCCAATGCTTCGCAAGTGAGGCTGTCTTTAGAAGGGTAAAAGCGTACGGAAAGGGTTCTAAGCGCCTAGAAGCCTCTAAGAGCACTTGTGGAAAGTTTTACACAAGAAAGTACACATATTTATAACCCCTATTGTACACCACTCAATGATGCATCATCTTTTCATTTGAAAAATAATAGAAATTGTAGAATTCTCTTAAAAAAGAATAGAAAGTTCTTTTTGAGGAATCCCCTTTGTGGGGGAATTCCACCACTGTTGCAAACCTTATGAAGCAATTGGATGAACCCATATTGTGAATGTTGAGAAAAGTTATTTGGGTATCTTCTTTCTCTCTCTAAATATGTAGATCTAATTTGCTAGTTAGGGGTATGTGTGGTGGGTTTGAATGTATAAATGGGTATTCATGATTTGATCTTAAATTTTCATTGTAACTTAGATCTATTGTCTTCTCTAAAAATTTAATTGTAAAAACTGATAATTGCAAACATGAATTTTGCTTTACTTTTCTTACTTTTGCTTGAGAGAGAAAAGTGAAAATTGAGTGAGAAGACAATAGGGAGGATTTGGAGTGTGAATGTGTGGGGTTGAGCTAGAGATAGTCAAAACCCACATTTTCACTCCATTAAAGGATCTAGACTAGAAATAGTTAATCCTTCCTCAAGCTCTCGTGGTTGATAGTGTGAATTAGCCTTGGGGTTTGAGAAAACCCAAGGAGTAAACATTCTTATGGTTGAGAAATGAGAGAATGTGACTTATCCACGTCTATCTAAGTTGGATTTGAATTTAAGGCAATTAAGTACTCCCATGCTAGATTGTAAACCATGCATATCACACCCCTAGGTAATTCACTTGAGAATGCAATAATTGGAATTCCTCCACTTAGTTCTAAATTAGAATTAGATTGTGTTATTCCCTTTTTCCCCCATGTTACTTTTCAAATGTTGAACAACGATGCATTCTAGTTTGAGTTAGTTTATGGCTTTTGGATAATCGACTCAATTCCTTATGGGATTCGACCCCGACACCCGTCGGGTGTATTTTATTTTTGACAATGATCGCGTACATTTTCTCTAAATGAGGAGTGTATTTGAGCATTATCAAAAATGGGGCCATTGCCGGGGAATTGAATTGTGATAAGCCATTAGTTATTTATTAATTCAAACTTGCTTTGCATCTTGTTTGTTTTACTTCTTTTTACTTCACGTTGGTATTGTCTTTGAAGTGTTGCAAGGTTTACTAAAGTGTGGAATGTGATGACAAGTGGAAGGAGCACAATGGAAAAACCGGCTTAGACATGTGAAACGTAGGTCGAAAGACACGACGCGCAGGTTTAGCGCAGGTTACAACCCAAAGACATGGAAGGAAAAAATTCCAATGCAAACGCCTCCATCATATCAAGGAGTTCTTGCACTCATTCCTCCTTTATTGTGTGCAACTTTGTGCCTCAAAGATAATGTTTGTGTTGTTTTTATTTTATGTGTTTTATTGGGGTATGAAGTCGGAGTAATCCCCTTATGAGTGATGTATGATATGACCCTATAATAGACTAGGTAGCGACATTCTTAAGGAAAAATCATCATTACTTGCTAAATAGCGTCACCTTTATAGATAATAGTTTATGAATAAACTCCAAGAGTTTTCTTTATACTGCGATTCTTTCCCAAGGAGCAAAGTTTTCTTATCTTATTTTTGTGTCGAAACCGGTGACATTCCCCAATGATGGATTGAAAGGCGACTTTCTTAAGGAAAAATGTCAATTGTAGAGTCTTGTTGAGTCTTTTGTGCACTTGTTTGAAGAGGTACCTCCAACATTTCTTGCTTGACATTGTGCATGAGTTTTGAAAAGAAAAAAGGGGGCATTTAGATGTGAAAATGAACACTCCTTGTCATGAGTTATACATTCCTTGCTTGGCTTTTTGATTCTTTAGCTAGCTTGTCTAAAGTCATACTCTTAATGTAATGTAGAAAGTGTGTGAACTCCTTAGATTGTGATGCCTTATGTGGTGATTCCTTTGGCTTACTTCTTATGTATGCATGATTGTCTAGAACTTGCCCCTAGTGTGATTCAAAGTGAAATTTTAGATGAGGCTATACTTAGAACATGATCTTAGGCTTTCTTTTGATAGTCACTTCACCAAAAATGACCTCCTTGAACATCAATCTTTTATAACCAATGTTTGAGCCTTACCCTTTCTTGGAAACCACATTACAAGCCTAATGACCCTTCTTAATCCTCTTCTTTGGCATCCATCCTCCCTAATTGCTAAGTGATGAAATAATGAAAAAAATGGGACTTAAAGCCCAAGAGATGGGGAGAGATAAGGGTATGAATTGAAATGAGGCAAAAGCCTAAGTTTGGGGGTTTGCAAAAAGGGTAATAAGAGCTTCAATGTAAGGTAGCATCAAATAAAATGAGTGAATTGGTTGGTTGAAAAACCTCTAATCATGATAAGAAAAGAATTGTTGAAAGATGCTACCTCTTGCTTAGATGAGGCTAATGATGGAATCCAAAGGTAGTATAAGGGTGGCTCTTGATAAACAAAAGATGAAGATGATAAATGAGGAGAGAAAAGGTGAGGTGATTTCACATAGTATGATGGGATGTTTCAAGTGTTCACAAAAGGCATTAGGGAGGTTCTAGTCACTAGAGATAAAAAATTTCCCTACCTATACCCCTAGCCTTCATGAGAACCCACAAGTCCTTTATGATTTTAAGTGTAGCAACTCTACATTAGTGGTGAGTTACACGAAGGGCAAGACTATGAGTCAATTTGCATACACTTAAATTTATTTGTGAGAGTGAGCATATTCACCTTATGATATAATCTCTTTGTGTGAAATGCTTAAAATGTATGGGATTCTCTCTTGTTGTGAGAGACATCACTTCCTTGGGGTACATGCTTCAATGTGTTCAAAGTGAAAGGTGTGATTGAGATAAGCAAACAGTGAACTTAAAGGCAAACTTTGAATGTGAATAGTCAATGACTTGAGATTGCTCCTTGAACTTTTTTTGATGAACTATGCCCCTTGTTTGAATGGAATTAATGCATGCAAGATATGCTTAAAGATTGTGGTCACCTAGTCAAGCTTGTGCAACATAGTTAGAGTCTTTTTATTTTCGTTGAGTCGGTGTATGATTGTTGGATTGTCTTGAATTTTGATGGTTTGTGTGCAAATCCCATAAATGTTAAGCTTAATAATATTTGGCTCGGGAGAGATTCATTGTTTGAGGGCAAGCAATGGTTCAAGTTTGGGGGTTTGATGAGTTGGTAATTTACCAACTCATTCGGCTTTTAAGCATGAGCTTTTGCTTAGTTTTCAACTCATTTATGTGGATTTTATGCCCATTTTCTTATATAGGTAGGCACTTGAAGGAAGCCAAGGAAATGGGGAATTGGAGCCCAAAAAGGATCTAAAAAACACATGTTTTGAATCGGATAAATGCAGATCCGGAAGGGCAAAACGCTAGAGCCACTACTCCAGACCAGCTACTCACCAGCGCTTGGCAGTTTGCCACCGGCGAGTCGCTGGCCAATCGCCGGTTCCCCTGCCAGTTCACTGTTTTCCCACGGCGAACAGCCGGTGCTCCGCGAATTGGCACCGGCGAAATGTCGTTACTTCGCAAGTGAGGCTGTCCTTAAAAGGGTAAAAGCTTCTAGAAAGGGTTCCTAAGCACCTAGAAGCCTCCAAGGGCTCTTTTGGAAATTTGTGCATAAGAAAGTACAGATGTTTATAACCCCCTATTGTACACCACTCAATGATGCATCATCTTTTCATTCAAAGAACAATAGAAATTATAGAATTCTCTTAACATAGAATAGAAAGTTCTTCTTTTGAGGAACCCCTTTGTGGGGGAATTCCACCATTGTTACAAACCTTGTGAAGCAATGAATGCATATTGTGAATGTTGAGAAAAGTTATTTGGGTATCTTCTTTCTCTCTCTAAATATGTAGATCTAATTTGCTAGTTAGGGGTATACGTGGTGGGTTTGAACGTATAAATGGGTATTCATGATTTGATCTTAAATTTTCATTGTAACTTAGATCTATTGTTTTCTCTAAAGTTTTAATTGTAAAAACTGATAGTTGCAAACATGAATTTTTCTTTACTTTTCTTACTTTTGCTTGAGAGAGAAAAGTGAGAATTGCGTGAGAAGACAATAGGGAAGATTTGGGGTGTGAATATGTGGGATTGAGCTAGAGATAGTCAAAACCCACATTTTCACTCCATTAAAGGATCTAAGCTAGATATAGTTGATCCTTCCTCAAGCTCTCGTGGTTGATAGTGCGAATTGTCCTTGGGGTTTGAGAAAACCCAAGGCATAAACATTCTTATGGTTGAGAAATGAGAGAATCTGACTTATCCATGGCTATCTAAGTTGAATTTGAATTTAAGGCAATTAAGTACTCCCATGCTAGATTGTAAATCATGCATAACATACCCCTAGCTAATTCACTTGAGAATGCAATAATTGAAATCCACCCCCACTTAGTTCTAAATTAGAATTAGATAGTGTTTTTTCCTTTTCCCCCATGTTACTTTTCAAATATTGAACAATGATGTATTCTAGTTTGAGTTAATTTATGACTTTTGGATTATCGACTCAATTTCTTATGGGATTCGACCCCCACACCCGCCGGGTATATTTTATTTTGACAATGACCGCTTACACTTTCTCTAAACGAGAGTGTATTTGAGCATTGTCACCCTATTGAGCTCTCTAATAATGCACTGAAATGGGGCCACATAGACGGTAAACCTTAGATTGGCTAAGATTAAATTGAACTATCTTTGATTGAGCAAATCCTACCTGATTTAGATTTCCATCCCCGTAGGATACATTATAAATAGTTAAACATTTGATTCTTATAATACCCCGGAAGCGCCTAAGACTAGACTCAGGAATTTAAAATGAGAAACAACAGAAAATCTGAGATTTTACTCATAATGACTCATGGTACGAGTCGTTAGAAGGTGTAATGACTCGTGGGAACCACCCGTGGTCAGATTCTGCAGTAGGAGACTCAATGGTAACGAATCCAGGGATGACCCATTGGGTGATGTAATGGGTCGTGGGTTAAGGTCGTTGTTTGTCTCTGTGATACTAGGGTTGGATGGTATGAGTCGTGGTACGACTTGTTGTGAGGAGCCACGAATCGTGGTAAGTGCTCGTAAGGAGGTGCAGTGAAAATTTCACAGAGGTAACGGACAGGACCAACTACCCGTGGTTGGGAGGTACGATCCGTTGGTTGACTCGTGGTGGGAGTTTCAGAAATTTTACTTGTGGAGTCAGTGGTGACGATGAGAGGACACAACGGGTCATTGTGACGAGTAACGATTTCTTCTATTGAGTCATCATCTCATGACCTGAGAATTGAGAAATGCTGGAAGGAAGTAACGGATGGATACCACGAGTCATGGTATCAGAGGACGACTTGTGGTGTTGGTCGTGGTCACTAGCAGTGTTAAATTTTCTAGATTTTTTATTAAGGGTATTTTTGAAATTCCTAAGCTCTAAGGTCCTAAACTACGTCGTTTTAAGCTTAGTTGGAAGGGTTTTAAGGGTGCTTGACCTATCATAAGTCTTACCATTCTATGCATGCAAGTTTAGAGTCTTTCTTTTGAGATCAAGCTTGAGAAATTCTCCAATTTCTTTGGGCTTTTAAAGAGGAGTGTAAATCAGATTTATCTAGGAATGTAGGGCTATGAATGAGAGTTTCTTTCACTCTTGTGCTCAAAATTCTTCTCAATTTTATGAATTTAAATTCTAGATTCAAGTTTATAATCTTATGGGATTTATTTCTAATTTTTGTGAAATTCTCTATGATCTATCTATGGGTCAATTTTCTTCATGTATCAAATCATGTTTTAGCATCTATGGGCAGATTCTATACTTATTTTGATTATTAATTCATAGTTTCATATTTTAATTAAATTATGCCCAATTATGCAAGCTTCATGAAAAGTCAAGTTATGATTCTATTATGATTTAGATCTTACTAAGTCTAAATTATGATTTATGATTCATGTTATGATTTCTCTTCAAGTATTCTTCATGAATTTATGAATATCAAGTATATGTATTTTCACAAGTATGCACGTTATTAATGATTTATGAATTTATGACTCTTGGCCGACTCACGAGCCCTTATTCATGGCGAATCATGTATTTCAAGTATGATCAAGTATGTTATTATTTATTTGGTCATGACTTCATGAATGATTCACAATTATGATACGAGCCTCATGTGCATGTTTTTTCGGGAGCAGTATCTAGCACCGAGTAGACCCGACATTCAGGTAAACCCCGTGGTCTCAGAACTAAGTGCCACAGTAGGTATATACATATATTTATGGATCCCCTGTGATATCACATCATGCACGTCCCTTGCTTGGCAAGCCTGGGATAACTCTGTCCACTTGAGCGAAAAGTTAGGGCATCATGTAAGCTCTATCATGATGGTGTTGGTTAAGATGAGTCTTCCATTGTTCTTCATGATTTATGCATGGTTATATTTATGTTACTTTGGCTCAAGTTATGTTTTAAAAAGTTCTCTTATGACTATGATTACGAATGGTTTGAAAACCTTGAGCCCTTATATTTATATTATGATATTTACTTCATGATCATGTTGTCCTACTCTTATGAACTCTTATGTATTTTAACTGTCCGTTTTACTTACCTTGCATACTCGGTACATTCCAAGTATTGACTGCATATTCTATGTTGTATCATTTTATAATACAGGCTCGGACATTCAGGTTCAGTCCCGCCGTTAGTAAGATCTTTAGAGTTAGCATTACCCAACCATTGGTGAGTCCTCATCCTTCGAGGGCCTTTTGATTAGCTCGTACTAGTATTTTCAGTTTCAATTTCGTAGTGAGTTAGTTAGGGTCTTGTCCCATCAACTCGTCAGGCTATAGAGGCTTATCAGACATAGCATGTATTCAACTTCAGATCAGTATTATGTTTTTCGTTGTTTAGATGTTATTGGATTTTTAGACTTCCATTTAACCATGTTTTGTTACTTCAGTTTCCACTTACTGTATGTTCTTAGCTATTATGTTCATGCCATAGGTCGACTTGGAGCCTCTCGGGGTTCCTTATCCCGTGTCTCGATCCGGATCTATGTTCGGGTTGTGACAATTTCCTCATTGAATTTTATTAGGAAACAATTGGATGGGACTTGCCTATCCCTTATTCAGATTTGATTTTTCTCTCTTTATTTTTGATACATGGTTGGCGGGGTTGGATTTTCTCACAGGGTGGAAAAATCTGTGTTATTTTATATACATGTGACCTTAAGGATCTTTATTTTAACCAATTATTCACTCCAAGACACACAACAAGACCTTTAATCTGTCTCTCTCACCATATTTGCGTGGAAGCTTGAAAAATCAACCACTCAAGGCAAACATCAAAATGTTCCAAACATGCATAAGTGTGAAGTTAGAAGACTTTCTATTTTGTATTTCATATAGTTGATTAGTACCAACGAGAAGAGCTTAGGTTCATGTATTACAGGTAGCTTCCTCTTACCTAAGAAACGGAAGGGGGCACTTTACTAAATGAGAGATAAAGAATGGGATGTTCGCTAAACAATCCCATGTCTGAAGTCCTCGAAGATACCAAAGGTATCTCCTTGTGTTCTTTATGCTCAATTGGACAAGAGTATACAGGTTTCCCAGGGGAGAATAAGAGCTCGTTGAATCTTCATTCTTTACTTTTAGGGTCAACCGATTGGTAATTGATGTTGGGCATATTCTTATGCCTATTTGTCATATTTTTACCCATATTTAGCCTTGTTTTGATTTTGTAATCCTTATGAAGTGTATGAATTCATGTTAAGGAAGAAGCAGTTGGAAGCTATATGGAGGCCTAGACATAGCGTAGCACCAACCATGAGGTGGCTTAGCACCAGTGAGGCTCCAATTCTTTGAAGATGGGGAAATTATGAGGCCATTGGGATGTCTAGTGCCCTCAATGCACTTCTTATGTGAGGAGGAAATTTCTTGCGAGGCGCCAGTGTGGGTGCGAGTAAGTGAAAATTAGGTCGAGTTTTGAACAAGGATATTTTTTCCAATGATCATAAGCTTGAATTCATAAATCATGTATACTAGGGAAAAATCATCATAAGATTGAAATCATCAATTCATGAAGAACTTGAGAATAAAATCTGCCCTAATAACTATATTTCATCAATTGGAACATGAAAGAATTGAACCCATGGAGATATCATGATTAATTGCATGGAATTGGGTTAAACCTTAGAATTTCAACATAATATGATTGGAGACTTGAAATCATAGAATATAGATGAAATTAGGAATGAGGGTGGAAGAATTTCCCCCATTCATAACCCTACATACCCGGGCTTGAAAAATTCTCAACTTGATTGGAGACCTAAAGGGAATTGAGGGGAAGATTTGATGTAGAACCCTAGCTTTTCTTGAGGGGATTTGATCTTCACTTAAGGGTGTTATGAGTAGAATGAGGGTTTAGGATGATTAAAACCCTTAAAAACAGCGTTTAGGAAGCTTAAAATGACTTAGTTTAGGAATTAGAAACTTAAAAATTATGAAAATATCCTTAATAATCTGATAGGAAATTACTCACTGCCAGACCCAATGAGTGACTAGACGACCCGTTGGGAGACTTGACGGGTCGCCACTTGACTCGATGCCACTGACAGATTCTTCTCAAATTTTCTGATCTTCTCTTGACGCCTCACTTGACAAATCGTCGTGTCCCTTAACAGGTCACATAACCAATTGTCAAGACTCTCTGAAAATCCACTTTTTCACCAACTTGTACACTTAACGAGTCACACCATGACTCGTTCTATGACCTGGTACAGGTTTTTCTATATTTTCTGTTTTAGCCCTTGGGTATGATCTTAGGGACCTTTGGAGTGTTACATAATATTTTCGTACTTTGGCATGATCGATAGGGACATCCTAGATCTATAATGATGAGATGGATTATAGAAAATTCAATCAATTAAAGAATAGGAAGATTCTTTCAAATAGTAAATTTTTTTGTACTTCTTGTTATCAAGGCAAGTTAATATTTTGCCATCATCGATAAAAGTTGGGATTGAGTACCCAACATTTTAGAACGTATATGTGGAGATATATGTGGACCTATTCACCCACCTAGTAGGTTATTTTGATATTTCATAGTCTTGGTAGATGTTTTTTCTAGATGGTCTCATGTGTGCATACTGTCATCTCGCAATCTGACATTTGCAAAATTATTGGCACAAATAATTTAATTATGGGCACAGTTTTCTGATAATCAGATCAAGTCTATTTGCCTTTATAATATTGCAGAGTTTTTATCCCAAGTATTTAATAATTATTGTTAATTAATTGAGATAAAAGTTGAACATCATATATCTCATCTTCACACTTAAAATGATCTTGTAGAGTCATTAATTAAACGTCTACTGTTGATAGCAAGACCATTACTTAAAAAAATAAAGTTGCCTGCTTTTTTTTTTTGGGTCATGAGATTTTGCATGCAATGACACTTGTTCATCTTAGATCGATGAATTATCATAAATTTTCATAGTTGCAATTAGTTTTGGGTCAAGAGCCTAATTTAGCCCATTCAATTTTTTTTGAATATGTTGTATATGTACATGTAGCACCACTTCATCACACAAAAATGGTCCTCAAAGAAGGTTAGGACTATATAGGTTTGAGTCACCCTCCATTATTTTCTTCCTTGAATCATTAAGGGGAGATTTGTTCACTGCTCGATTTGCAGATTGTCTATTTGATGAGACACTTTGTTCAAAATTAGGGGGAGAAAATAGTGAAACTAAAAATTTTTTTGTGGAATAATCCATCATTGTCTCACCTCTATTCATGGGGATGTGCATAAATACCGAAAAATCGAACCAAACGAATTCGGTTTCTCAATTTTGATTTTTCGATTCAATTTCGATTTTATTTTTTTTATAAAATTTTGGTATTCAGTTCGATTTTCAGTTTTAGAATTTTTATTTTTTGATTTAACCGAAATTTTTTAATAT
>JACEIK010000931.1:88474-133280 GCA_018107945.1 Datura stramonium
GCGTTTGACGGCGTAAACGGAAGGAAATTTATGTTGAACCTTCGTCCTCCTCTGTTCTCTAGTTGTTCACTGGAAATAAAATGAAAATATAACTTAAAAATATAATTTAAGTCGTCCACATCAAACTCTAATTCTCTTCTCCTCACGTCAGCATATGATTTCTAATGACTCTGAGCGTTCTTCAGCCTGTCCCTTATCAACTGAACCTTTACCATGGCCTCATGAACCGAATCAGGTCCTATAATGGCTGCCTCACCAACCTCAAACCATTCGATGGGCGATCTACACCTTCGCCCGTAAAGAGCCTCAAACAGTGTCATTTGGATACTGGAGTGATAGCTGTTATTATAAGCAAACTCGATTAAGGGAAAATGATCATTCCAACTACCTGTAAAATCCATAACACATGCCCTCAACATGTCCTCAAGAGTCTGGATTGTTCGTTCAGCTTGACCATCCATTTGTGGATGAAAGGTTGTATTGAGCTTGACTTGAGTCCCAAGTTCCTTCTGAAAATACCGCCAGAACTGGGAGGTAAACGGAGTACCTCGGTCTGAAATACTAGACAAGGGAACTCCATGAAGTCGAACCAACTCCCTAATATACAACTTGGCATAATCATCCGCTGAATCCGTGGTCTTGATCGGTAGAAAGTGTGCAGCCTTGGTTAACCTGTCCACAACAACCCAAATGGAGTTATACTGGCTCCGAGTGAGGGGAAAACCTGTTTATAAAGTCCATTTTGATCTCTTCCCACTTTCAAGTAGGAATGTTGATATCTTGGAGTACACCTCCCGGTCTCTGATGCTCAACTTTCACTTGTTGGCAATTTGGACACTTGGCTACAAATTCTGCAATATCCATTTTCATGCCATTCCACCAATAAATTTTCTGCAAGTCATGATACATCTTGGTGGCACCTGGATGGATAGAATATCTGGTACCATGTGCCTCATGTGATATCCAAGCTCTCAAATTATCAACGTCCGAAACACATAGTCGACCTTGGTATCGTAGCACCCCATCTCCCTCTTGGGAGAAAACCTCCACCTTTTGACTTCGCACTGCTTCCTTCAGCTTCCTCAAAATCGGATCCTCATCTTGCTTAGATTTGACATCGACCACCAAGGACGATTCCGACCCATTCTGCACAATAACGCCGCAATCGGTCAAGTCGAACAATCTAACTCCCAATCTTGCAAGCCGGTGGACATCCTTCACCAACTCCTTCTTTTCCTCATCCACGTGGGACAAACTCTCCATAGAGAGCCTACTAAGTGCATATTCCACCACATTAGCCTTGCCCGGGTGGTAAAGAACACTCATATCGTAGTCCTTAAGTGGCTCCAACCACCTCCTTTGACGAAGATTGAGGTCTTTCTGCTTGAACACATATTGAAAGCTCTTGTGATCCGTGAATACATCCACGTGAACCCCATACAAGTAATGCCGCCATATCTTCAATGCAGACACCATTGCGGCCAACTCAAGATCATGGGTCGGATAATTCTTTTTGTGAAATTTCAGTTGTTGAGAGGCATATGCTATTACTTTCCTATGTTGCATCAACACACATCCCAGTCCGACTCTTGAAGCATCACAATATACAATAAAACCATCCGTACCCTTGGGTAAAGTCAACACCGGTGCTGAAGTGAGTCGGGTCTTCAATTCCTGGAACTTTCCTCACAAGCTTCCGACCATTGGAACTCCACCTTTTCTGAGTCAACTTGGTCAAAGGTGCCGCAATAGATGAGAAACCCTCAAAAAATCTCCGGTAGTAACCTACTAGGCCCAAAAAACTCCGAATTTCTAAAGGTTTCACCGGCCTAGGCCAAGTTTTCATTGCCTCAATTTTTCGGGAATCTACCTTTATGCCCTCATCTGAAACCACATGGCCTAGAAATGCCGTCGAGTCCAACCAAAACTCACTTTTGTTGAACTTTGCATGTAACTGACGATTCTTGAGGATCTGAAGCACTATTCGCAAGTGAGCAGCATGCTCTTCCTCGCTCTGATAGTATATAAGGATGTCATCAATGAACACAATCACGAACATGTCCAGATATTGCTTGAACACCCTATTCATCAGGTCTATGAAAGCTGCAGGAGCATTGGTTAATCCAAAAGACATAATAACAAATTCTTAGTGACCATACCGAGTCCTGAAAGCGGTTTTCGAGATGTCACTTTCCCAAACACTGAGCTGGTGATATTCGGACCTTAGATTTATCTTCGAGAAACACTTGGAACCTTGGAGCTAGTCAAATAAATCATCGATCCTGGGCAAGGGGTACCTGTTCTTGACAGTGACTTTATTCAGCTGCCGATAATCAATACACATCCGAAGGGATCCATTCTTCTTTCGAACAAAGAGAACCGGTGCACCCCATGGAGATTTGCCCGGTCTAATGAAACCCTTGTCCATCAAGTCCTTCAACTGTTCTTTTAACTCTTTTAGCTCCATTGGAGCCATCCGGTAAAGAGGTATGGAGATAGGCTACGTATCGGGCAATAGATCAACACTGGAATCAATTTTCCTCTCTGGAGGAACACCTGACAAATCATCGGGGAAAACACCTGAATGCTTACACACCATTGGAACTGACTGAATAGTCGGGGTCTCAAACTCTACATCTTTAACTCTAACTAGGTGGTATATGCAACCCTTAGAGATCATTTTCCTGGCCTTGAGGTAAGAGATAAAGCAACCTATAGGTACCGCTGAACTACCCCTCCATTCTAAAGCTCGTTCACCTGGAAAACTGAACTCCACCGCTCGGGTTCTACAGTTAACCAAAGCATAACATGCAAACAACCAATCCATGCCCAGAATAATATCAAAATCAATCATTGCTAATTCTACTAAGTCTGTGGAGGTGACCTTATGCAGTACCGTAATGGGGCAACCTCTATATACCCGTCTGGCTACAACTGAATCACCGACCGAAGTAGACACAGAGAATGGTCCTGACAAAATTTTAGGACTAACTCCAAAGCTACTAGAAATGTAAGGCGTCACAAAAGACAATGTAGATCCCTGATCTAACAAAGCATAAACATCAATATGAAAGACTCGCAACATACCTGTGACAACATCGAGCAAAGCCTCCTGCTCCTGGCGAGGCGCTAGGGCATAAAACCTGTTTTGGCACTGACCACTTGCTGAACTAGTGGAAGCATCTGGAGCGGTAGAACTGGTTGCGAGGCAATCTCTGATCCTTTGTACGTATTTTCCACACTCGAAACAAGCATCCGCGCCGACCAGGCACCTCTCGGGATGATTCTTGCCGCACTTCACACAAACTGAAAAAATGCGCTCCACCTGCATGCTACCATGATCCCTCGAGCCTGTAGCCCTTCTCATTTGGTCTCCCCTGAACCTGGATTGCATGTTGGCCGATGATGGAGTTGGAGCAATGGACTTGTGCTGATACTGCTGACGTGGTCCACCCCCTGACTTGGCCTGAGAAACTCCATAGCTGTCGGTCCTGTCCCTCTTGGTCTCTCTCTGCCTCCTGTAGACTGACTCCATCTGCTACACATGAAATATAATGCGGGGAAAGTCAATGTCCCGGTGAAGCATGACGATCCGACAATCTTGTCCAAGTAATCTGCTACTCCATGCACAAAACGGCTCACTCGAGCCTGCTGATCCACCACCAACTCTGGAGCATATTTCGATAACCGAGTGAATTCCAATGCATACTCCTGGACAAACATGTTACCCTACTTCAGATTCACAAACTTGGTCGCCTTTAGCTCCCTTATCTCCCAAGGAAAGAGTCGATCCATGAATGCGGTATGAAACTCATCCCAACCTATCGGGCCTGCACCCGCCGCCCTGGCATCCCTCCATTGCTTAAACCATATGTGTGCTACCCCCTTTTAGCTGGTAGGAGGTCAAGTAAACGCATTCCCCATTGTTCACCCCCATAACCTGGGTGATTTTCAGAATCTCCTCTGTAAAATCATGTGGATCCTCGTCCACTTTTGACCCCATGAACTCCGGAGAGCTCATCCTCAAGAAATCCCTCACCCTAGTTGCCGCTGCATTCCCATTCTGAGGGAAATACACCACTGTCTAATTCTGGACCTGAGTAGTCATGGCCTATGCCAGCATCTGAATCGTTGCCCTAAACTCAGCGTGGGTAGTTGGCTTTGGTACATGCTCCTCGTGAACGGGCGGGGCTGGATGATGCTCACCATCATGGGCACCCTCATGATCATTACCATTACAGTTTCTCCTGGAATTTACTCGACGTGGAGGCATGGTTCTGCAAACATGAATATCACGAATTAGAAGAGTAAAGGACGTTCATCGCACGACACAAATCATGAAAGAAGGAAACATTTCCTAAACGTCTAGTAGCCTCTTTGTCATAAGTGTGGCGCGCTTCACACCTATGAAAAAGACTCTACTTAATGCGGCTTTCAGACTCCCTAGAACACTTCAAAATCTATGACTTTGATACCAAGTTTGTCATGACCCAAACGTATACCTGGATCGTAGACACGGGACAAGGAGCCCCGAGAAACCCCATGTCGACCCATGGCATGAGCATACATCTAATCCAATCACATGAGAGGAGACTTAACATAATAGCATGGAATAAATGGAAACCATGACATGAAATATAAAAGACAACGATACACGATCCAAATATAACAGCTGAATACTACATGTAGTCTGAAATGCCTCTAGTCATAATAGATGGGTTGAAGGGACAAGACCCCAACTAACCCTAACATACTGAAACTGAAAGAATGATAAAGTCTGATCCTAAGGCCATAAAAAAATGAGGACTCACTAACGAGGACTGAGAGGTAATACCGGGAGCAAGCTAGGAGCGAGGCTGAACTTGAGAACCGAGGTCTGTATCATGAAAAGATACAACATAAAAAGTATGCGGTCAGTACGTGAAATGTACTGAGTATGCAAGGTAAGTAAAATAGATATTTAAAACATATATGAAATTCATAAATGATCATAAGAGTAGGAAGTCATGCTCGTATCATAAATCATAATAACATATCATATGGCTCAAGGTTTTCAAAACATTCATAACATAAAGTAATCATAATCCTAATAAAAGATATTTACCTAACATTACTTGCGCCAACATGAATAATCATAACATGCATAATCATGAGGAACAGTGGGAAATTTTCTTAACCGACATACCCCTTATGAGCACACATGAAGCCCGACTTGTAACCCTAGTCGGAAGGGTTTTCGTACGTTGCCAAGGGTAGAACCATGAAGGTGTGATATCACCATGAAAAGAGCCATTTGGGCCAGGGACTAACATGAAAAAGGTCCCTACATACCTACGGTGGCACGTAGTTCATGAGATCCGGAGCTTAACCTGAGCCCTGAACCTACTCGGTGTTCGATACTACTACCAAAATATATATAGTGCTCATAGTAATACATACATGAGTTCATGGGATAGTTAAATCGTAATAATCGTAAACATGCTTGAATATATGTGAACTAGCCATGACGTGAGGCCCGTGAGTCGGTCAAAAACATAATTCATGAATAATAAGATCCATACATACTTGTAGACCATGTACATAGCTTGAATTTTATAAAATCATAATGGGTAATAATAAATTCATAATTTAAAACATAATTCACGTTGAGCTCGTAAAGAACACCGTTGGAAAAATAGATCATAATTCGATTCATCATGGGGCATGCATAGTTAAGCTTAATTGCTTAGAAATCAAAGCAATAATATTATAATCAATTTAAATCTCAAAAAATGATCAAAATCCCTAGATTGTGATAATATTTCGAAATCACAAAATTCATAATTAAATCATTAGAATTTATATAATCAAATACGCAACCCATGAGTTTTTGATAAATTTTAAGTATAATTATAGAGTAGGAGCATGAGTGTGGAAGAATTCACTCATTGATGACCTTACATACCTAGAAACACTTGATTCTTCATTTCTCTTGAAAGCCCAAGATGGAATTTAGAGAAATTGGGGAAGAACACATTGAATCACCTTCTAGACTCCTCTCTATGCTCTTACATGCATGAATGAGGCTTAACATGGAATAATCTCCCTTAAAAGACCCTATTCAGACCTTAAAATGATATAGTTTAGGCCTTAGAAATTACGAGAACACCCTTACTAAAAACGTAGAAATTTATGGTTGCTAGTCCCCACGAGGGACCTCACGAGTCATTTTCAGGGGGCACGACTCGTGGCCTGAATCCGTGATGTCTACTGCCCAAACAAGCTCAGGGGACCCCACGAATCGTGGTGGCTAACCACGATTCGTGGTCACCACCCGTGGTCCCTACTGCCTCAAGTCCTTGGCCATGCATTCCATCCTCGCCACGGGTGACCTCATGAGTCATGAGGTCTGACCACGACTCGTGATCACCCCTGTGGCCTCCCAAAAACTCTGCCAAGCCCAGCCTGACCATGAGTCACTTCACGACTCGTGGTCCTACCTAATGAGCCACCTCACGAACCGTCCTGTGACCTGGTGCGAATTTCCAATTTTTTCTCCGTTTTCACTCCCGGGTCTGATGCTTGGGTTCCCGGGGTATAACAATATCATACCATACCCGTATAATCTCTGATCTTGAAATCATACCATTAGTGATATGCTGGGCACACGCCTCCGTCACATCACTATATACACATGCCAGAGGGTCTTATACTATTCGTTCCAGTCATGGCCTGCAGGGGACTCTAAAAATTCATGTACTGTACACCCAACCGTATGAGACCTTTATCACATCTGTTTGTATACTCATATCTGTACACTCAGCTGTATGGTCTTTTAACCATGCCTATTTTTATACTCCCTCATATCGCTCGCTCGGATGCTCACCTCAGGCACGAGCCACTCATGTCTCCAACCCTCGTTCAGAATCTGGTCATACTAGTTTGCTCATCCAAGTTCTCTCTCTCCAACCCCAGGCCTCTCATTGACAAACACATCAACGGTTTACCTTCCCACATTACATAACATTCTATTCGCATATTCAATCCATACAGACCCGCCCCTCAATTTTGGGACCACACATCATAGCACAAAAATCTATAAATCACACATACGACAAAAGTCACATATCAACAATTATGATAAAATGCCTAATTCCGAGCCCAATCCTACCTAGATAATTATAACATCAATAATATCCTTAACTTCACAAGGAAATGCAACCTGGACCGCTTGCGAGATTGGGCTCGCTGCAGCGGCATTATTGCCGCCACAACGATCTCGCTGTAGCGGTCCCAAACCCGCCGCAGCAGTACTATTTGGCAATACTTCAACCAGTCTCCTTCCATTTTCTCCCACGAATCATTTTTTCTCAACCTCGTAACTTATCACTATATCATCCACCACAATAGAGGCAGTCTCATATCGAGCTTATTTCAACAATTTAATTTTAACAGGGCAATCATCATCAACACTAAGATCTAGAGACCCACTCAATAGATTATTGTTCTGTACCCATACCGGTCATTATACAAGGTCTAACCCCCCTAATTCACGAGTCTTAAATCACATCCCGTAATAATCAAAGTCCACCCTTAACCATTCAGTCCCCGCATTCTATAAACGTGATTTATATGACTAATTGTTCAAGATTACAATTCAGGAAGAGGAACTATAAATACTATATATATAATCATCAACAACAATGCCCGCAGATCTTTTCGCATACAATCAATTCATTCTCACCTACACCCTCATGCATAAACTATTTTTATTGCAATCACTACCTACGGATTTTTATATTATGGGGATATCACCATTCCTTTCCTACTTCTTCCATCCTCAGACTCTTACTGGTTTTAAATATTTAATAAAAATTTACTCAAATTTCGATTCTACCCATCAAAAGCACCTCAACTATACACACGTATATATATGGCTAATCAAAGTCTAATACAAAAGTGAGTAAGTCATAGCCTACCTGAAGGCCAAGCTATTGTCGAGACGTTCCCAATTGCATGCTTGCACTGATTCTTGAGTTCTTGCGGAAATTCCTAGCTATGGAGGATGAATCCCTGCCTCATAGCTCACTTTCTTATTCCAAAAGTCTACTTCCAGTTTTTGGACGTTTTTGTTAGGCCTCTTTTTTAGAATAAGTTTTTAAAATCCTAACTAGGACGGGATTTGCAAAATTCTGGTCCGCGTCACCCGCTACAACGAGACCAATTACCGCTGCAGCGGTTCTGCTATGGCGGAGGTAACCCGCCACGACAGACGCACGTCTAAGTCCACCCGATTGTGACTTAGCTCATTCGAACTTGTTCGTCTCACGCTCTTTATTTTTTGGGGACTTCGTTCTAAATTTCAAAAAAAAATTAATTCGCCCGCTCTTAGGTGGTCAGGGTGCTATAACAGTCGAGCGGGTTATTACAATANGGTGGTCAGGGTGCTATAACAGTCGAGCGGGTTATTACAATAAGCACCTAAATGAATAACATAAATAAGGTTATTTTCATTCATAAAATCTCATTAATACGTTTCATGGGTAAAAATGAAAGACTGTGTATATGGTGGGCAAAAAATAAAGACCAATCACTTTTAAGGGCGATCCATGCAAAATCTTGTAGTTCGGAGGGAAAGTGCACACATCAGATATTTGTGTTGATTGCCCCTATTTTGTGGTGGTCTTTAATTTTTGCCCTTCAATGGTTTAAATAATAAAAATAAAACAAAATTATCCCTAACATTTTTTAAGAAAATCGCAAGATAAACAAAATTTTCTAGGAAAAAAAAATTCGCAAGGCATAGGTCAGCCCTAGAAGGCAGAAGTTCATGTTACTGAATTTCTGCAAACATGAACTTCTGCCCCAAGACACAAGTTCAATAGGCAAAAGTTCAATTGCATGTACTTCTTCCCCTAGGCACAAGTTCCCTATTGAGCTTATGTTTTAAGGCATAAATTTATGTTATTGAACTTGTGTCTAGGGACAGAAGTTCATGCAATTGAATTTTTTCCCCAACGAAATGAAAGGGTTCTTTATCATAATGAATCATAAATTATTAGATTAGTACTCCAAGTTAGCTGATGGGTCTTTTCTTTAAAATACTAATATACTTCCTTAACATCAATTTCACTTAGCCACATTACAAGAATGATTTCTCCAGGACCTAATATACTTCCTCTATTCCATTTTAATTATTAGGATAAGATTTGCACACCCATTAAAAAAATAATAGATATTGTTATTTTGTCTAATATAACCCTATAATTTTTTGGAAAATATAATAATATTTCTTTTCACACTATAGAATGACTTAAGTACTAAGGATAAATTGAAAAACATGATTAATTTTCTCTTGAATTTTAAAACTAGCAAACATTTTAAAATAGCTATTTTTAGTATACCTAGAAATTAAAATGAAACATAGGGAGTATTATGGTATCATTTTATAACACATGCAGTAAGTTTTAGGAAGAGTGAGAACTAACTAGCAATTACTATAACAACCGTTATATATCATCATAAATTTTATTTATTTTCCATTTACACACCTGTCTCTTCAATATATAAATAATTAGGAGAACTAGAAGAGTTGCATTGGACAATTAGATATATACTAATTAATTAGAAATAATAAATTCATAAAAGAAAGGTTCAAAGGATGAAAATTAGAAAAGAGCTATAAAAAGTAAAGAATAGATTTTTCAATTCTTACGCATCATTTTTATGGACTTTGACATCACTTTAATCTTTCAATTTTTATTTTCTTCTTTGTTTTTGCAGGAAAAATAATAATTTTAGAGGATGAAAAGTATCAAGAGCTATTGGAATCTAGAATTGAATTAGCCATCAGAATCAACTTTACTATCACCTCTTTTTGTTAGGTTTTTTAAAAAATTAAACACAAATTTATTTTAACACACGATCTTTTATATATCATTATAGAGAATAATCTAGACACACATATTATTATCCTAACATGTAATAGTTTAGTTTTAGCATCCAAATATTCTTATTGTATTTTTAGTGGGTATTTCTATTTTATGTAAAAGAGAGAATTGATATATGTGTTTTCTCTCTAATGAGAAGATATTTGTTACTCCTGAAGGTTTATTTCTTTTTTATTTTTGCAAAAAAGCAATAATTTGAGAGGATGGAAGTAGCAAGAGCCGCTGGAGCCTTAGGAATTATATTAGTCATCAGAATCAACTCCGCTACCGCCTCTTCTTTGTTAGGTTTTAATAAAATTCAACAAAAAATTTATTTTTAACGCAAGATTTTTATATGTCATTGTACAAAAATTCTTTAAACATATATTATTATTCTAGCATGTAATATTTTAGTTTTAACATCCAGATATTTATCTTGTAATTTTTAGTAGTTAATTTCTATTTTATGTAAAGAGAGAATTGATATATCTTTGTTTCCTTCCGTAATGAGAAGACATTTGTTATTTCTTGTAGTACTGCTATTGCAAGAAGAGTGAAATCTCTGCTAAAAATTTAAGAAGAAAAGTAGAAATTTAATAAGCAATCTGCTATGCTATTTAATAAAATTTTCAAAATAATTTAATAAATTAAATAAGAAAATAATTAATATCTTTATAATTATATAAATATTTTATTTGAATTAACATAAAAAGTTAGAAGGACATTTATTATGGACAAGAGGATTAATACTTCTATAGCTTCAAATTGGAGAAAATGTTTATGGAAGCACATAGTATCTAAGTTTCAACCGTAAAGTAAAATTCGAAGATAATCTACAAAAATTAACTAAAAATTAAACTTCAAGAGACCGTTTTGAAGTTTCAATTATTCTGATTGAAGAGAGAAAATTTGACCATTTATTTTAAAAATTAGTTATTTTTTTTATTTTTTTTATTTTTTTTATTTTTTTTATTTTTTTTATTTTTTTTAGTTTTTATAATTTTATATGCACAATCGAGTTCGATGTAATAGACTCACCATTCATATTTGTAAGTTTGAACTTTCATTTTTTAAATATAATTATTATATTTTAATATTATTACTCCTCCATCTCAATAAAACAGGTCCAATACGATAACATGGAATACACATGCAAAGCACGTGTCCGAACACTAGTAATACAAATAAAGAGAGTGAATTTTAATATTTAATTTTAATATATATATATACATAGAATGAGAGATTGTGGGATTACACTGGGTACATTATTAAAGGCAAATAAAAAATCTAAATTATCAAGAATAAAATTAAACATTACATAACACAAGATAGAAGAAATGTGTAAGGGTTTTCCCCTTGTTATATTCTTAAACAAAATGAAACAAAATTAATTTATTAAAAAAGCATGAATACTTTGAACGGAATGCAGTGCTCACTAACACGTGAAACAAACATTTGTGGGTCATCTAAGGCATCGCAATGGCAATGGGCTTATCATTTTATTTTTATTTTCTCTTATTTCTTAAATAAATACATATTTGAGAAAACTTTACAATTTGACCACTTTCGAATTTTCATTTTGTGTTTACATATTTAAGAAATTTTTAACTATTAGAGTATTTAAAGTGCTTAATTGTCACGATCCAAATGGGCAGGCCGTATGGCACCTACATCAACTTTGACTCGAGCAGGAGAACCCTCTATATAAATATGATGTGATAACTAACTCGGGTTTCATGAGTTTATACCAACCAAAATTTACTAAAGATAAAATAATGAAAAATACTCCCAACTTAACTCTTCCCGTATATAGTCTAGACAACTACAAGAGTGCTAACAGACACTGACAATATAAATGACACAACTTCATCTTAGAAGAAAATATGGAAGCTGATGCCGAGTACTCCACGCCATTCAAGAAACTTCAAATCCTACTTCACAACCTACACCAAAAGGTGTAGCAAGGTAGTATCAGTACACCACATGTTACCGGGAGGCATCAATGCGACCAAAATTAGTTCACATAACAACATAAAAATCAACATAAAAACAACCAATGCAATACACAACTCCTTCAAAGTACAACATAAATCATCAGAATTATTAGTTACCTTACCAACACTATCAAACGGTCAATTTCGTACACATACCTAACACTGCAGCGGGTGTCTCTAACGCTATAGCGGCAACTGGTCTGCTGCAGCGCCACCCTACTTGGGCAGTAGCCATAATTAGCTTATTCAATTCCTTTCTTTATTTCACCATATGACATTATAGCACGTCTTAATTCTATTTACCATTTCACTATCATTAACCAAGTCCGCTTCTATCATTTTTATTGATCTATTTAATGACTTACAGGATTTCTTGACTCCACTTAGTTCAAGGATTATTAAAATTTGCACCCATAGTCTTCTGGTAACTAACTACCTTTGTATTAAACCTCGTATACAAGATTCTATGACTTTCAAAACCACTTAAATCGTGATATTCAATCACAATTGGCTGCATTTAATTAATTCAAGAGCATATCGACGGAGTCAAAACCCTCCATGATCAAATACCCGTACATACCTATTTCTTTGTATCCGAATTATATCATGTGGCACCATACCTGTACTGTATCATCATGTATTACATCCCAATTGTTTCTCTCACATCATACCCGAATCATCTCGGTATATCTTTTATCACATCTGTATACCTGTACCTCTTGGTCATTGTAGTCGTATGTGGTCATACCATACCTGCACCATCTCTGTCTCATAATTATACCATGGTGATATGTTGGTACACGCCTCTATCACATCATTGTACACACATGCCAGAGATTCTTGCCCCTTCCAGTCATGACCTGCTGGGACTCTAGAATTCATGTACCGTACACCACTCGTATGAGACTCCTTTTCATACCGCTTATGTATTTATATCCTTACACCCAGTCATATGGTCTCCTTTGTATACCTGCTTGTGTACTCCTCATATCGCTGGCCCGATGCTCAACTCGAGCGCGAGCCACTCATGTTTTCCACCCTCATTTAGAGTCTGATCGTTCTAGCCTGCTCATCCAAGTTCTCTACCTTCACTAGGCCTTTGCATTCACAATTACATCAATGCTTTACCTTCCCATATTACATAATGTTTCATTCATGATTCGATCAATACAGACTAATCTCTACTTTGGATCATACATCATAGCAAAACAACCAATACATCACACACACAACAAGAGTTACGTATACAAAAATTATAACAAAATGCCTAGTTCCATGACCACCTCTACCAAATAATTATAATATCCATTATACCCGTAACATCACAAGGAAATGCACCTAAAGCCTGCTCGCGATTGGGCTCCACTGTAGCGGCAGCCATTGCTCGCCACAACAGTCTTGCTGCAGTGGTTTCAAATCTGCTGCAACGTACTATTAGGTAGTACCGTGACTAGTTCTTCAAGTTTCCCCACAGATCATTTCTTCGCAATCTCATAAATTATTCCTATATCAACCACCACATTGAAGCACTATATCAAATTTATTTCAATAATTTAATTTTAACAAGGCAATCATCACCACCACTAAGGTCCAGAAATCAATCAACACATTGTCGTTACCCATACGTACGAGTCATTATACAAGATCAAACTCCTCTAATTCATGGGTTTTAAAAGTGTCCTGCAATCATAGCCCACCCCTAACTATTCAGTTCCCACATTCTATAAACAATATTTTATGACTGCCCGTTCAAAATTATAACTCGGAAAGAAGGACTATATACATATATTTATATATACATACAACGACACCAATGCCTGAAGATCATTATGCATAAAATCAATTCACTCTCACACATGTCATCATGTATAGACTATTCTTATTGCAACCATAACCTATAGGTTCTCTCATTATGGGAGTATCATCACCCCTTTTCCTATCTCATCCACCTCAGACACTCATTGATTATAATTATTCAATTATTTATTTTACTCGAACTTTTTACCTCCCCATTAAAGCACATAGATTATATGCACATATATATTTGGCTAATCAAAGTCTAACATGAAGGTGAATAAGCCATAGCTTACCTGGACACCAAGCTATCATCGAAACGTTTGTTATATGCTGGTACCGAAGTTCTGAGTTCTTGCGAAAAATTATAGCTATGGAGGATGAATCTCACCTCCGAGCTCCTCTTCTAATTCCCAAAAGTCTATTTTCTATTTTTTGACATTTTTATTAAGCTTCTTGAGAGAATATATTTTAAAACTTAATTGGGACAGGATTGCACAATGCAACCGACCACCATCGCTGCAGCAATTCTTCGCGAAGTGAGAGAAGTCCTCGTGACACCGCAGATCGTGGGTCCAATAATGATTGTGACTTAGTCTATTTAAGAACGTATGTCTCTTGATCTTAATCTAGGAAACTCCCTCCCTGGATGGCAAAATTTTAAACTTCCCTTAGCTTAAGTTGTTCGGGTGTTATAATGAGCAGAGATGGGTCGTTACATAAAATATATATTAGTATGTATACCGCCTGCCTATTACATTTTTACGTACAGATATTGAAAAAGTACTTAGCACATGTATAACGCAATTCGTATGCTATTACGGGGAACTCAATAAACATTTGAACAGGCTCAATTGATAGAAGGCTGCAGTGTTTGTAAGAATTATTGTTGTATTATTGTTACACAATCATTGCTAGCAAATTTTTGCACAGATCTGTAAATGGTCAATTTCGTCACAACTAGTGTTAGGTCCGCTGAACCACCCAGAGGGCATCCCGACGCATAGCAGGCCTGGGCCGCAGCGGACGACGAGAATAAGAAAGGGCTGAAGTGAGGTTTCAAGTGCTATACCGCTTATTTCCAAAAAACACAAAATTTCAAGGACTGAAGGTGATTTTTCCCAGAGCAATTGAATTTCCTTGTCAAGGTAAGATTCTTGACTTGCTACAATTATGATTGATTACGTAAACACCTAAACATCAAGGGGAACCTTTAATGGTGTTTTGCTAACAAAGAAACTCTCTAGTTGACAAAACTAGGATTGGATCATGGGGGACTAACGGGTGTTTTAGACAGAGTTTAAAGGGAGTAATGATCATTCCCCCATGGGTAGTTGTTAGAGATTATAGTTCATGTGGAGATTGAGACCTAAAAATAGGTGGATTTGGGATTTACTCTTAAAATTGCCTTAAAGGGATGGGTTTGAGTTCCCAAGATCATATTGTGGGTGATAGGGTACTGAAATGTGTTATATTCATGTTTTAGACCTTGCGCATTCGAAGCAATGAGGAAGGCGTGAGCCTCTAGTAGACTTGATTGTTATTCAACCTCCCAAATCAAGGTAGGTTATGGTTAGAGGAGTTAGACTTTATATAATGATCTATATGTATGTGTAATGATAATGTGTTGATTTGTTCTATGGATATTGCTGTGGTGATGATTGCTCTGTCAAACTTCAATTGTTGAAATAAACGATATGACGTTGCCACCAATCGATATGGAATTGTGTTAAACTGTTAAGTGTGTTCTTTTTGCATTGTCATTGAAGTGAATGATGAATTGTTTAAATATTCATGAGAGAGGTAGATTGTGATCTCCTGAATGTCATTATGACGAACTCAACTATGATATAATTGCCATGAGAATGAATAGGGATAATGAGAATATCTTGAGATGAGAGGCTCATGCCCGAGGGGAGCATCCGGGAAAGAAATATTTACTACTCATGTTTCGAGGAGAGCGGGAGCATCTAAACGAGATATGAGTGGGGTGTATGCCACACTGCGCAACATATGAATTTCAGAGTCCCTTGTAGGATATGACTGGATGGGTAGAAAGAAGACCTCAGTACATGTGGTATACATCAAGGTTTTGTGATGGAGTGTTCACGGTGATATGATGACGTGCCTGACATTTCACTATTTTTCCTATTATGTAATGTATTGTAAGAATTTTAGAATTTGGAATGAGTAAGGGTTATTTGGCTGAATCCGGGCTTGTGATCATATATGTTGTTATCTGAATGTGGAGAAGTTGCAAAGACTTGATGTTTGAAAGAGTTAAATGAAAACTAGAATTTGGGTTATGCCATCATTATTATGAACTACTCTATATCGCATGTGGTTATGTAGTATTTTCATGTGTCGAATGTTAGTAACATATACATTTCTGAATGAATGAGATGATGTGTGAGTTGCAAGGAGTTGGTGAAATGGTTAAGGTGCCAGCTTAAGTCGAGCTACTTCCTAATGCGCATCGCTGCAAAGGGACATGTTCGCTACGGGAGACCACGACAGTAGTCGAGTGACCGCTGCAGCGAAGGGCCTGATCCATTGAGCAGGGTGGTTGTCACCTGTGCAGAGCTAAATTTCTTGAAATGTGTATTGTATATATGAATGGTGTTCGACCGGTTCATATTGTTGTTTCGTATACTTATATGTTATTATATGTTCAACCGATGATGCCTCTACAAGTACTGTATTTTGTACTGACGCTATTCCTGCTCTTCTTTTCTGATTACAGAATTCACCTGCGGAAGTTCATCACGACCTTGGCCTTTTTAGAGCAACGATTGAGTATTGGAAGGTGACCGACGCCATGTGTGCCGTTCTACTTGTCACGCCCTGCCCTGAGGGTATACTGGCGCCTGGTGCCCTAGTAGGACCTGGACTGGCTAACTGGTGGGCCTAGACACATCTGGTGCCTCGATCAATTTCATCTCAAAGCTTCTGAAAACAGTGGCTATATAACTATCAGAGAACACAAACCCTCCACTAACCGGGCCTATAGCTACCTGCGAAAGCATCAACAGCTAAACAGAAACATTCTAATATAAGGAAACCTATGCGGGGCCGACAAGACCACCATGCTGACTAGTCATTTGAAACTTAAACACAAGAATATCAGTAAGACTACGTGACCGGCAAGGTCACCACTATCAAGCCAAGCTACTGCCCTCACGGCCAACATAAAGACAAAGATGGCCAAAAACTATACAACTGCACGGCCTCACACGACCGCTCAACTGACCACAGGGAGGTAAATATACAATCTGCAAGCCTCTATGAGTAACAATAGAAATGACGTGACGCCTCTTTGACCTACCCATACTCTACATCAAAAGAATAAGAGCTACACCTATGGAAATCATACTCCGACACAGGAGCTGATGACTAATAGCTGGCTGAATCACGAGGGATCGCTCGTCTATGAGTACTCTGCAGCAGTAATGCAGCGCCTTATTAAGTTGGCACGCTGGTAATTATGATGTGGGCAACCAAATAACATTACCAAAACAACTGGAATATAGATAGTATATCTAGCAAACTCGTATAGACAGGAGATAACTAATCTGAAGAAACTGGTAAGAACCGGATCATGCTTTCGTACCGATAAGGCGGAGGCGCACTGCAAAACGCAACGCCTCGTCTAGTAGCTAGTATATAACATATAAATAGATATACAAGTAGCAAGCAAGAGCCACACCAATCCCCATGTTGTGATGGCACCAAGCAAGCAAACAATCTATATACTCTACCCGGGTCAAAAAACCAGCCAAAAAATAAGTCACTCCACTCATCTCGCCACTGAGCCTCTACCGTCCCCCCGGGTCTCCGGCTCGGGCCATAGCCTGATATAAATAATCAGTGTCTGAGTCCGGAGGACTCCTGTGTAGACAGTAACAGAGGAAATCTGCCCCTGGACACAACTCAACAGGCTATCTGAAACCGGAGCTACACCTGTAATAATTGTATGTACGTACGCAATGTATAGGGTCTCTGCCCCCGACACAACTCAACAGGCTATCTGAAGCCGGAGCTGCACCTGTAATGATAATCAGACTGCTATGGGGAAAGCTTCATCCCATCTTTGTCCAAGCTGGGGACGGATGCCACTCTTTGGAGTGACAAACCTACCCGCTATGGGCGACACGATTGGCCAAATCTCCAGGTGGCGCAGGACGCCAATAAGGGGCCCTCACGCCACAACAAGTCTCAAACAAGCAAATAGCACATATAAATAGCAAGCACGTATAACTGAAAAGACTATCTGAAACTGCTTTCTTATTCTTGATCTGTTACTGTACTAAACTGATTCTTTTTTATTGATTATACCGATTCTGAAATCTTTATATAATCAAGTACACTGCAGCCAATATCTCATCTGTCTCGAATGGCTAGTCTGTAGCCATAAAACTGTTCGAAAAGGCCTGTAGCCATAAAACTGTCTGGTCTATCTGATTTTACTTACTAGCTTTTATTCTGGAAAATCTGTTTTTTCTTTTTATTCCTACAACATGCTTGGCAATCATACAATAAGCTATACTAATCTGGAACGCTAATTCGCCCTTTGGCACATGCTTTACTAACGTTCGAACTGAATACGATATGGCAACGCGAGCCAGAATCTATTAGACTTACTCAATTCTCAACATTCAACTCTGAGAACTCAATTATGGAGTTTACTATGATTCACAAAGATAAGACTTACTAACTTGCCGAAGAACAACTTCACATACCTTAACTCGAGTTATCCGACTGTCGGATGAGGCTCGGTCAGTACTCCAGCTATTTCTCCTAACTGCATTCATATACACGTCAATAGTACATACAACTTTAGATTTTCAGTGACGACGCCACTTTCATATAATTATAGCCTAAACTTAGGCCGGTCAAAGACGTCGAAAACTTGCTATTTTTCGTAAGTCCAGAAGGGAGAAGTATTCACTTTATAGATAGGAGCACATTGACACTAGTTTGGAGCAATTCTACTTACCTTAGTCCGGTAGCTCGACGATTCGCCGGTCGATTTCGCGAACAAAACTGTGAGGGAATGCTCCTTACTGCAATACCTCGGTACCCGAGGTTATGGATTTGGACTACGTTGACAGCGTAATCGAACGATAATATATTCAAAACCTTCGTATCCTCTGTTTTCTCTCACGTTTCTGGAAATTATTTTATGTTAATGAGATGGACCGAAGTGGGGACTTGAGAGAGACGAGTTGACTATAAATCCCCATTCAAAGGAATGCGATTTATAAGTCGCATTCCTTGAATGCGATTTATAAGTCGCTTGTGGCCTTGCGACGCGCCGACTTGCGTTTATCTCGTCTTTCCCCAGGCCTTTCTGGAATGCGATTTATAAGTTGCATTTTGCCCTGCGATGCGCCGACTTGGCGCTTTGTCCGATCTTTCCCCGGGCCTTTTTCTAGAATGTACGGCTTTCAAATACTCTTAACCAACACGCGAATAGGCCATCTATGTGCCGGGAATTTACGGGGTGTAACATTCTCCTCTTAAGAACATTCCTGTCCTCGAATGAAAACTACTATATAAAGGACTTCTCAACTTACTCAACTTATTTTTTCTTTTTCTAGGAAAATTTCGGCAGAGTTTCCCTTGTAACATGGACTATCCCAAAACCTGAAACACGTAAAAGTCCAATACAGGTACTCCACACGATACTAGAGGATTCATTTGATAGCTAAACATCAATCTTTCTCTTTTATACATAAACAACTGTAAGGTACTGCATAGGTAACAATTACTAACATACCTGTCGCATGTCTAGGGCTGGAACAAATGAGATATCTAGCTACATCCGCCGCCTCCCAATGTCATTTCCTCTCGGTTCCTGTTACGCCACAATACTTTGACAGACGCAACATCTTTAGTTCTCAATCTGCGAATCTGTTTGTCTAGATAGCTATTGAAACTCTTCGTAGGCCAGCTCTTCTGTAACCTGGATGTCCTGGACTGGGACTCGTTTCTGGACGGGTCTCCTATGCATTTCCTCGTGGCGGATACATGGAAGACCTGGATGAACGGATTCTAACTCGAGTGTTCACCATATGCCACTCTGGCCTATTCTTCGAAGAATCTGATATGGCCCGACAAACCTTGGGCTGAGCTTACCTTTCTTGCCGAATCTCATCACCCTTTCATCGGAGACACTTTCAAAAATACCCAATAATTCACATCGACTTAGGTTTCGCGCCGCACACCGCATATATTTCTGGCGGCTCTGTGCAGTCAGTAAGCGTTCTCTGATAAGCTTTAATTTTCCTCTGACTGCTGAACAATGCTCACTAAAATCAACGCTGATTCTCCTATTTCAAAACAGCCAACCGGCGATCTGCATTTTCGCCCGTATAATGCCTCGAAAGGCGCCATCTGAATAGCTGAGTGATAGTTGTTGTAAGCAAATTCAATGAGGGGTTAATGTTCATCCCAGCTACCCCTAGAATCTAGCACACACGCTCGCAACATGTCTTCGAGCGTCTGAGTGGTGCGTTTGGCCTGTCCATCTGTCTGAGGGTGGAATGCGGTACTCAAATAATCTCGTTACCTGCATCTCTCTAAAAAGACAGCCAAAATCTATCCAGAACTGTGCTCTCTATCTGAAATAATGGACACCGGCACTCGGGTAATCTGACTATTTTCGATACAACTCGGCATAATCTTTCGGCCGAGAAAGTAGTTTTAACTGGGCAGGAAATGAGCTGATTTTGGTTAATCTGTCAACTATCACCCATATAGAATCACAAGTTCGTGTCTAGTACGGGGTAACTTACCACAAAATCCATATTTACCGCTTTCCCACTTCCAGAGAGGCACGGCTATATCCTGAATCAAACGCCTGGTTTCTGATGTTCTTGCTTTCACCTGTTGGCAATTATGACACTGGGCTACAAATTCAGCAATTTCTCTTTCATACCTGGCCACCAGTAGTTTTCTTTGATATCATGATACATCTTTGTTGTGCCGTGGTGGAGAGAATAGCGGGCGCAATGTACCTCATTCATAATCTGCTGGCGAAGCCCTGAAACATCTGGAACACAGAGACGACCTTTACAACGCAGCACTCCATCCTCTGTTACCTGGAAATCTGGCGCTTTCCCTTGCGGAATATAGTCTTTAAGCTGAATCAGGTCGGGATCCTCATATTGCCGTTCCTTTACTTCCACAACTAATGATGACACGGCGGTGTTCTGAATCACTGCTCTATTGTCTTCTGTTACATGAATGGCTTAATTGACCAATTGGTGTATTCTTCTGAATAATTCCCCGCCGTTCGGCTACAAGTACGCTCAAAATCTCAATATTTATGGCTAAGGGCACTTTACTACTTCATCTTCTCCTCTTGATTGATAAAACATATTCATATTTAGAGAACTTGGCATACAATTGGCGGTCATACTGGCTTTCTTATGCCGGAGAAACCGACAGGTAATCTAATGGTATAGCTAGAGCTTATCTCGCCTTCTGGCCGCATGCTAAGGCTACTCTGTTGGGCCGGGATAACCTAAACGACCGTCCGCGCACCTTGTGCCTTTGGAACAGGATCCTGATAATGATCATGATCTCTAATAATCTGCTGCATAACCTTGAATAACTGGATAGCTGGGTTGAATGACCCGAATGTGGCAGTAGTCTAACAATGCCCTAACTGTTCTACTCGGCATCTGCAACTTATGCGTAATCAAGGGAGTTGTGGGCATCTAACTCCGGCTTCCGGCTTATTTTCCTTGAACAACTGTAAGGCTGGGTTTAATTGGACTTACTCTCAGGCGATCAACCTCTGATCTTCACGGGGAGTCTACTGGATCTCTTTGTCTTAATAGACACTGTGCTAACAGAGTACTACCAATTCCTTACGCCTTGTGCGTATCCCTTGGATTTATACTCGTTCTGGGAAATCCTCGGCCTTATGAGCCATTCTGTAAGGACTCGCCTTCTGCTAGGCTTCTATCTGAATACCTTACGAGAACCAGCTGAAGTACTAGTCTGTCACTGACTACTGATGTGGACCCTTCCCTTGGGGTACCCACGGGTTTGCCTGATCTGGGGATGGCTGGCTGACTTGCGGGGTGTTTCACGTAATAACTACTAGGTTGACTAAGGCCGACTCTCCCTACAAAATGGGAAAATGATGTACGACCACTTAACATACCGGAACAATTATGGTATTGCTAATCTCCGAAGTATGCCTATTCAGTCTCTACTCCTGGTTCTGCACATGCGATAACGTTACTGATCTTTAGGGACGCTTTCCCAGCACAGGCGCCAGCTGGTCGTTGGACCGTCTAACTGCGCCCTTATCATCTAGCCACATGATTCAAAGCACAACTCTTGTAAGCTTCTCAAGCCTAGATCTGGCAACAAACATATAAGTCCATTAACTCAATAAACTGAGAACTAAGAAAGTTTCTATGGCTTCATACGTGAATCACACCTTACATACCCTCTTCTTGACGAGGGTCCTGCTATAATGATCTGTATATACTTCGGCATTAATCGAGTCTGTGATTGTAACCCCTATTGGCAGCTGCTCACAGCATAACTGTTATCTGTACTTATATATGTATCAATAACTATGTACAATACATACTGAATTCTGTAGTGATACGTAATCTCTGACATGCTTTACTGAATTTCCTACCGCACATGATATACCGTTTCTACTTGCCCAATGATATCTCCTGTCATCTCGTATCATTTCATTGGGTTTTATCCCATTCTGGAAGCAACAAACATATGCACTTTAGTTATGGTCTGCTGTTTGAAATTTTCCCACTTTTACAATGGGCCAACATTCGAATCTTGTGGCCCTACTTGGAGTTATTATATTGAGAGCCCACGACTGTCTGCTGGGCCTTATCTCTAGGCCACACTAGATTAGAGTCTCTGTACCGGTAGTTTCTAGCTTCTCCATGGTGACATACTGCGGCATTCTGAACCGCAATCTTGTCTCTTAACCATAGTCGAGGCTTAGTCCTTAATACATGATAATCTATTAATCTGGGGTAATTCTAATTTCCTCACAAAATCTGGTATTCCTGCTTCTTCCTTTTATCTTGCTTTAAACTGAGCTCTGGGGTTCGGAGTACCTGCCTTACATTGCTAATAAAGTTACTGGTCAAGTCTCAGTTCATACTTCTTCCGACTTGCAGTCGACCTATCATCATCTACATGACCTTTCTACCTTTCGATATTACAACCTAAGATCATATCTACAACCTTGCAGGTATATCTTGTTGTTACCAGCGTATTTGGCGGATCTTGGCCTTTTCTCGACCTCGCTCAAACTTGTCTATTACTAGGCGTTCATCAATGCACAGGTCTTTTACATCTCGGCTTTGGGTAAGCTAGCAGTCTTACTTTCTCTTCTGCTTGTTACCCTGTGGCCTCGCACTACTTATGTAATCATTAGAGCTCTTTTACGCTCTCTAACACTTACTGGAATCAATTAATCCGTCTTCACTTACTGCTTGATTTGGGCAACCTCACCTAAACTCTTATGCCTTTACTATACTGGAATCAAAATCAAAAGGTAAGAATAGCCCTTTTCTTATTGCAACAAATAGAAACATATAACTGTACCACATCCGAAAAGATGGATAAGTGGGAATCCTGCATTTCTTTTCTCATACTTAATATCCGATAGTCTGATATTGTCTGTAATCTTAATCGATCTATATATCTAATAAGTAAGTCAACTCGTATAAATTATACTTCTGACTTCCTGTTCCGACGTTATCAACGTATACCGGGAATAGTACCGATAAAGGTATCATGCTGGGAGCTCTCTGCAATTCCTTCTCGCTACTGTAATTACCACTGGATGATGCCCTCTTCTGTTGCTATATCTGATCTTCTGCCTGTGATAGGGTATTGCTGATCTGCCTTTGTATCTGTAATCAAAGAATATGGTAAGTTTTTAGGACTCAACCCTATACCGTACCGCCATAGCACGACTAACCGAGAAAGAAGCAGCAACCATCCTATCATGCCTCGCAGCCTCCTGCCTATGGTATGTGGTGCACAACACATCCATAGACAAGACTCTACGAAAATGGCTTGCAGACTCTGGGACACGACCCGCTCTGGATACCAAGTTTGTCACGCTCCTAGGTATGACTGCCCCGGTGCCCTAGTAGGACCTGGACTCTAACTAGTGGGCCTAGACAAATCTGGTGCCCGACTAGCTCTATCTCAAGCCTTCTGGAAACAAAGGGGCTATATAACGGCTGTAAACACAGCCTCCGGCCAACTGGGCCTATAGCCACCAGAAAGAATCAACAGCTAACCAGAAACATTCTAACATAAGGAACCTATGCAGGCCGACAGGCTACTCATGCCGACTAGTCATCTGAAACTTAAACACAAGAATATCAGAAGACTACGTGACCGCAAGGTCACTATCAAGCCAAGCTACGGCTCCTCACGGCCAACATAAAGACAAAGATACTAAACAACTATACAATTTGCACGGCCTCACACGACCGGCTCAACTGACCAGGGAGGTAAATATATACAATCTGCAAGCCTCTAAGAGTAACAATAGAAAATGATCGGACAAAAAGGGCCCCACCTACCCATTGTACATCAAAAGAATAAGAGCTACACCTCTGGAAATCAGACTCGGATGACAGGAGCGATGACTCAATAGTTGGCTGGAATCACGAGGATCGCCTCCTCGTCTATGTTCGCAGGCAATGCAGCGCCCCATTGGGCATCAGTACCGCTGGTACCGAGTATGCAAGGCAACCGAAATAACATTACTGAAAACAACTCAATATAGATAGCATATCTAGCAAAACTGTATGGCAGGAGATAACTGAATCTCAAGAAACTGGTAAGAACTGGATCATGCTTTCTGTACTGATAAGGCGGAGGCATACCTGTGAACACGTCGGCCTGCTGTCTAGTAGCTAGTATATAACACATAAATAGATATACAAGTAGCAAGCACGAGCCAATACCAACCCCAAAAGCCGGATGGCACCAAGCAAAGCAAACACCTATATACCCCTACCCGGGTCAAAAACCAGCCAAAAATAAGTCACTCCACTCATCTGCTCACTGGAGCCTCTACTGGCTCACTGGGCTCCGGCTCGGGCCATAGCCTCCTATATAAATAATCGTGTCTAAGCCCGGAGGACTCATGTGTAGACAAGAATGCATAGGGTCTGGTTCCCTCGGACACAACTCAATAGGGCTATCCGAAACCGGAGCTACACCTGTAATAACTGTATGTACAGACAGTAACAAATAGGTCTGGTTCCCGGACACAACTCAACAGGGCTATCTCAAATCGGAGCTGCACTCTGTAATGCTGATCAGACTTCTATGGGGGGAAAGCTTCATCCCATCTTCGGGCTCAAGTCAAAGGGACGGGATGCTACTCCTGAGGACAAACCCACCCGCTCAGTGGCCGACACGATTACCAACCTGTGGGCGGCGAGGACGCTCAATAAGGCCCTCACGACCACAACAAGTCTCAACAACCAAATAACACATATAAATAGCAAGCATGTATAACTGAAAAGACTATCTGAAATCTGCTTTCTTATTCGATCTGTTACCGTACTAAATTGATTCTTTATCGATTATACTGATTCTGAAATCTTTATTTAACTGTTGGCTAATTCGTAGCCAATATCTCATCTGTCTGAATGGCTAGTTCTAGCCATAAAAACTGTTCGAGTGGCTAGTCTGTAGCCATAAAACTGTCTGTCTATCTGATTTTACTTTACTAGCTTTTATTCTGAAAAATCTTTTTTCTTTTTATTCTACAACATGCTTGCTAATCATACAATAAGCTATACTGAATTTGAATGCTACTCGCCCTTGGGCGCATGCTTTACTAACGCTCGAACTGAATACGATATAGCAACGCGAGCCAGAATCTACAGACTTGCTCTGCCAATTTCAACATTCAACTCGAGAACTCAAATTCGGAGTTTACTATGATTCACAAAGCTAAGGACTTACTAACTTGCCGAAGGTCTCACATACCTTAACCTCGAGTTATCCGACTGTCGGACGAGGCTCGGCCGTACTCCAGCTATTTCTCCAATCTGCATTCATATACACGTCAATTAGTGCTAAATACAACTTTATTCTAAAGGACGACGTCACTTTCGATATAATTATCGTCTAAACTTAGGCTTATCGAAAGACGATCGAAAAACTTGCTATTTTTGCTAAGTCCAGAAGGGAGAAGTATTCACTTTACAGATAGGAGCACATTGACACTAGTTTGGAGCAATTCTACTTTACTTAGTCCGGTAGCTCGACAATTGGGCTGGGCCGTATTTCGCGAAACAAAATCTGCAGGAATGCTCGTTGCTGCTAAAACCTCGGTACCTGAGGTTAATTTGGACTATGGACTATGTTTGACAACGTAATCGAACGGATAATATATTCAAAACCTTCGTATCCTCCGTTTTCTCTCACGTTTCTGGAAATTATTTGATGTTAATGAGATGGACCGAAGTGGGGACTTATATATAATGGACACTATAAATCGCATTCAGGGAATGCGATTTATAAGTCGCATTTTGCCTTGCGACGCCGACTGGCGCTTGTCCGATCTTTCCGGCCTTTTTCTAGCATGTATGACTTTCAAATACTCTTAACCAACACGCGAATAGGCCATCTATGTGCCGGGAATTTGCGGGGTGTAACACTACTCCTCCTTCGAAGATATCTCTCTTTCAGACATTTTTATTTTTGTTTCTTTTAGTTATAAACAATTCTTGTGACTTATGTTAGACGCCTGAAGTGCAATGACAATTGGTTTCGGGGAATAATTGTAGGAGTTGGTTGTTTTCTTTCTGTTGATTCATTCAAGTATAGTTATATTTTTTTATTTCATTTAATTTCAAGGATTTAATTTCTTTTGAATACGGTGTCGGGGAAACTGTTAGGAAAACATTCATTCGCCTACTGGGGTTAGCGTGGGTTTCAATCACGGTCATTTGGGTCGTGAAAAAGTTGGTATCAGAGGCAGGATTTATCGGATCTCATTACACTAAGACGGGTCTAGTAGAGTCTCGCGGATCGATTCAGAGACGTCCGTAACTTATCTTTGAGAGGCTGTAGGACTTTAGGTAAACTCCCTTCTTTCTTTCTTTTCATGCGATTACTTGATTCCAATTGGTATTGGTGATCCAAATTGGTATCTAACAATTCTTCTTTATTTCTCTCACAGATGGTGAGAACATGTGTAGGAAGAAACAGAGAGGGAGCACCCAAACACGCAGTAGCAGTCGCAGTTCACGACAGAGGATGGAATGAGGTCGGGCGAAGGCCCGCCGCCGCGCAGAGGGGCCTACACTCCTACCTGGGACGGAGAGAGGTCTGCATCTCCCGTACCACTGGCAGTTCAAGAGAGGGTGGCTGGCTGAGATGGAGGCCCTAACTTAGGGAGAGGCGGCAACCGCTCCAACATCCTCCGATGTCCCGGCTCGAGTCCTTAACATTCTCGAGTGGCCTCGTGGGTGATGGGGCAGTGCCAACGACTCTTAGGGCAACAATTAGTACAACATGTAGCTGTTGTGGCTCCTCTATATAGATGATGTATGTAAAGACGGCATGTTTTCAGCGTCAATGGTTGGATCGGTAGTGACCGGGAGAAACACATCTGTTTTGGAGGTTCACTCAAGATGAAGCCTTCATTTACGGAATTCATGGCGTAGACGCCTACGAATTCATTATCAGACTGCCATGAGAGGCTCCATAAAAAAGGCTATGAAGAAGTATGGCGTGGAGTTTGTCACCTTCTAGCTGATGGGTGATGCTAAGCTCTGGTGGAGGACTTGTAGAGTGCAGACCAATAGAGTAACCACCATTGACCTGGATCTAGTTTTACTCCATCTTTTCTGGAGAAGATGTACCTGGGTCCTGAGGGGATAGAGGCGTGGACAGCCCATCACCATCGAGAAAGGGGCTCTTCGGGCCAGGAAGCCACTTGGTGTCCCATTTCACTCCCTGTATAGTGGTGCATGCTCTGCCCCTATTACCTATAGAGAAATAGAGGATCAAGTGACGGTTAAGGGCCTGAATGTGGTACTTCAACTATCAACTCTTTAGATGTTTTCAACAGGTAAGACCTTTTAGTAGGTAGTAGAGTATGTGAAGAATATAGAGGGGGTGAACAAGAAGGGTACGCGAAAAAATGCTGAGAAGAAGGCTCAGAAGGTTGGTCATTAGAATGGCTCTTTTGCTCGACTCAGTATCTTAGGGCTACCAAGACGCCTCATCACGAATAATCTATGTGTCACTGAGGGTCCGTCAGAAACACTCCACGACCAGTAGGAAGGGGCCGGAGGTAACCAGATGATTCGCTCAAATTTTGGGATCGTCCTATTTATCATCCAGAGAATCGGCATTGAAGGTAGCCATTGATTGTGTGAGTATGGTCACATCACTAGATGGTGTCCCGCCTTGACAAGGTGGGCAGATTGTTCTCTCCTCGAGCTTCGGACCCTGCCGGAGAGGAGGGAGTGTATTTAGTAGGGATCGCCCCCAACAGGGAGCGGCAGTCGGCCGCTGGTTAGGGGGTGGCACACAGACCAGAGGAGGTGCTCAGATCGGAAGGGGTGGTACTCAATCTGGTGGGGCAAGGTATAGCCCAATCAGGGTGGTTTTCAGGCGGGTGGTCTCGACTCACTCCTATATATTCTCGATAGGCTCGAGGCAGAGGCTTTCCGACGCTAATATCATAGGTACAATCTTTGTGTTCGACAAAAATGGCTATGTTTGTTTGATTTGCATCTACTTTTTTCTATATGTCTAATTATTTTGCTTTGGGATTAGATCTTACTTGTGATATACTTGATACTCCTATCGATGTGTCTCGCTCCGTTGGGGATTCTCAGGTGTGAGGCAGAGTCCGCCCTGATTGTGTTGACTTTATGGGGTTTGATACTGTTACACCCCATAAGTTATTGGACACTTAGTTGGCCTATTCGTATTATATCTAATATCAGATTCAGTATATCTTTAATATCAGATTCAGTTATTTTATATGAGATTCCGTAATCGTATCACCGTAATATAAATATATATATATTACATGCGGTTATTGCTATTTGTGGAGACACATTGTTCTATGTTGGGCACCCTTAGAGCTTCCTTGACCGCCCTGCTGTTGATAGCTGTAAGCCGACTCGCCCGCCAGAGTGGGGTGGTGATACGCTGCTCTATGGAGGCATGCCGTCACAAATGGGATCTAAGATGGCATGCAGATTCCCCATAGTAGACTGATTACCGATTTCATACCACACACTCCCCAATACGCTTTCTGCGCCCGGGGTGCAGATTACAGTCTCTAGATTAAGATTTCAGATTTCAGATCTCAAGAGTCCTCCGGACTCGATCCAGCTATAGTCGTGTGGGCCCGGGCCGCCCAAGTTGCATACCTGTGGGGCCGGCTGGGGATGCTCATATAGTTACTAGGTGGATGTTATGACCTGGGTAGGGGTATATAGATTGTGTGCTGGTTGGTACCTTCCGGCTTAAGGGGCTAGTAAGGTTCTTGTATGCTATATTGTGTTAGTTATTAATAGATAGAAAGTAAACCTCCATGTTAATGTGTATGAATCTACCCTCTTTCAGTAAAGTTACACTCTTTTCTACTGGGCCTCATCCTGTCTCCTATTACTTCAGGATCTATCAGTATTATTTTTTACTTTCAGTTATTGCTTTGTATACTCAGTACTAGTGGTACTTACGCCCATTTTAGGCGCTGCATTACTTGCCTGCAGGTACTTATAGACGAGGAGCAGATCCTTGTAGTTCAAATGCCAAATAAAAGACAGCGCCTTCAGCTCCTTTCTCATCCGAAGCTGGAAAGACAAAGGTTGACTTCCCTTGAGCGAGGTTGTGTATGGGTGGCTTAGGGTTCTGTCCCAAATCCATCTTGCCGTTCTTAGAGGCTTGCAGATTGTATATTCCTGTGTTAGCTGTGTAGCCTGTGGGGGCCATTTGTGTGTTTCTGCTGCACATGCAGCGGCCGTGTGGGGCCTTATTCAGTTGGTGGTGACCTTGTCGGTCACATAGTAGCTTGGTACTTTTTTTTTCATTTCTAAGATAAACTAGTAAGCATGGTGGCCTTGTCGGCCTGCATAGGTTCCTGCATGTTAAGTTATTCTGGTTAGCTGTTATTTTCCTGGGCTGTGTGGCTATAGGCCTTGTCGGCCGGAGGCCGTATTTACAGCCGTTATATAGCCCGTCATTTTCTTGAATCCAGAATTAGAGCCATCCTGGAACCAGAAGTGCTTAGGCTCAGTAGTCCAGTAGTACAGGTCTCAGGCATCAGGTGTCAGTCAGTGCCTCCCAAGGCGGGGCGTGATGCATACTGGTAGATTTAGCATCTATCAGTGAGATTTGATATTTTTGGGATGCCTAGTTATCTCCTTACCTTGCCATTCTGGGTTGTCATGCTAAGACCGTCACTATATCGGGTCCAGGGTTGTCTAGGTTTGAGTAGAAAGGAAATTGTCGCCCTACTCCCAAGAAAATCATTTTTATAGTTGTGCCTCGTAAATTGATAGAGGTGTTCAAAATATATCTAGCTCATATTTGGGATACCAAGTTCCTAGGGTCCTTCCCATAGAATCGATCCCGGTAGTTTGCGAATTCCTTAGAGGTATTCCCTGCAGATCTGCCCGACATGTCATCGAATCGTTATATTGATTGCATAGATTTTAAGTCAGGACTCGAATTGGAATTTCTATTCCGCCGCATGTGAAATTCTGGCACCAGCCGAGTTTGAGACAGAACTCAAAGAGTAGTTGTAGGATCTGCTTAGTAAGGGCTTATTAGGCTTCAGTGTCTTTATGGGGCGCCTCGTTCTTGTTTGTGAAAAGAAAGATGACAGTATTCAGATGTGTATTGATTATCATCAGTTGAACAAGGTAACTATTCGAAACAAGTACTCTCTCCCTCGAATAGATGATTTGTTTGATCAGCTACAGGGGGCAAAAGTGTTCTCAACATGACCTGAGGCTGCGCCATCACCAGCTGAAGAATCGGGCTGGAGGATATTCCTCAAAACAGCTTTTCAAACTAGGTATGGGCATTACGAGTTTCTGGTCATGTCCTTCGGACTCACTAATGCCCCAGCTACGATCATGTAAGCTTCTGATGAATTGTATCTTCAAAACCCTATATAGATTCATTCGTACTGTTTTATTTGATGATATCTTGGTGTACTATAAGACCAAGCACAACATGAAACAACTCATTTAAGGATTATGCTGAGGTTGCTGAAGGAGAAGTAGCTTTTATGATACATTCACAAAGTGAGTTTTGGTTGAGTCAAAGTGTTTTTCCGGAACATGTATTCTCTAAAGTAGATTCACAAAAGGTGGAGGAGGTCGGGAACTAGGCTAGTCCTACTACCGTGACAGAGACGCAAAGTTTCATAGGGTTGGCCAATTACTACCGATGATTTATGAAGGCTTGCATCCATTTCAGTATTGACAAGGTTGATTCAGAAGGATGTACCTTTCTAGTGGTTTGAGGAATGAAGAGATTTTTCTGTAAGCTCAAGACCCTGTTAACCACGACGTCTATCCTGGTATTATCGGTGGAAGATAAAGATTTTGTTGTTTGTTGTGATGCCTTCACAACTGGTTTGGGTGTTGTGTTAATGCACGAAGGGTAGGTCATTACTTATGCTTTGAGACAATTGAAGGTGCATGAGAAGAATTAACCCACACATGACTTGGAGCTAGTAGCAGTGGTGTTCACCCTAAAATCTATAGAGGCACTACCTATATGGGGCTCATTGCGAGGTGTTCACAGACCATCACAACCTGCAATATATATTTTCTCAGAAAGATCTCAATTTGAGATAGAGGAGGTGGATGGAACTGCTCAAGGATTATGATATCACCATCTTGTATCACCCAAGGAAGGTCAACAGTGGTAGCAGATGCATTGAGTCGAAAGCAGTTAAGTATGGGCAGTCTAGCTTTCTTAGAAGCTACTCACCGGTCGATGGTCAAAGAAGTTCAGGCACTAGCAAAAATCCTGGATGAAAACTCTCATTGACAAAAATAGGTGGGATAATTAGCCAGCATGGAGGCTAAGTCATCACTGTTGGAGGAGATAAAGGCCAAATAATTTTGAGGATGAGAAGTTGGTAAGATTCGAGACAAGGTTCTGCGGGGGAAAGCTAAGGAAGCAGTGCTAGATGGCGAAAGGGTCCCGAGAATAAAGGGTGTGTGTGTGTTTCCCGAGTTGGTGAGCTAATTAAAACCCTTCTAGTAGAAGCTCACAACTCGAGGTACTCCATTTATCCGTGGGTTATCAAAATAATATACCAGACTTGAAGCGGCACTATTGGTGGGGCGGAATGAAGAGGGACATTATTTTTATGTCGTCCAGTGTTTAAACTGCCAACAAGTGAAGTACAAGTAAATTGCAGTTTAGGGAGTACTTTAGAGGATGCCCATCCTAGAGTGGAAATGGGAGAGAATAGCAATGGACTTAGTGGTGGGTCTTCCAAAGAAATTGGAAAGTTCAACCCATCTGGGTCATTGTTGACAGACTGACCAAGATGCCTACTTCTTGCCTATCCAAGTAACTTACAATGCTTGAGACCAGCTGCTGCATGTGAAAGAAGTGATTCAAAGGTATTAGGTGTCAGTTTCAATTGTGTCGCATGTGGGTACTTAATTCACCTCTCATTTCTAGGAGTCTTTTGTAGAAAGAATTAGGTACAAGATTGGATTTGAGTACAACCTTTCTACCTCTCAGACAGACGGGTCAGTCAGAAAGGACCATCCAAGTGTTATAGGACATGCTCCAGGCTTGCGTGGTAGATTTTTTGGTGGCCATTGGGAGCAAATTCTTGCCCACGGCAGAGTTTGCTTACAACAACAGTTTATCACTCAAGCATTGACATGGTGCCATTTGAAGCTCTATACGTGAGGAAATGCCAATTGGGTGGTTCGATGAATTTGAGGTGAGACCCTGGGGAACTGATTTGCTTAAGGAGTCTTTGCAAAAGATTCAAGTACTGGCTAATGTATGGTAGCATGTAACAACTCGTATGTCATTACGAGGGGAAATAAACCTAGAATGCTTTCTTTTAATGATGGAGATTGTGGATAGAAGAAGTGTTGGGAGAGGTAGAAAGTTGGTTGATTTTTGGGAGCTACTAAAGTTTTGAGGGACCACTACAATGGTAGAATTCTCGCTGTAGTGAGTACTCATGGCGACGATCCGAGTTTCACCATAATGGGACTGGAGAAGTAATCATCGGATTCGCTGCAAGTGCTTCTCTACACTTCATAAGGGTCCGCTACAGTGGTAAGGGGTGACCGCTACAGTAGATGACGGGAATCAGAAGTGGATTTAAGTGAAATTTCTGGGTTATACCCCTGCAATTTCTAAAACACAAAGGTCTAAGGGTTGAAGGCGATTTTCCCCCAAGAGCAGTTGAAATTTCTTCAAGGATAAGTTTCTTGAATTTCTTAGCTCTATGATGGATAATGTAAACACTAGATTCAAGGCAAACCTTTATGGTGATTTTATAGCAAAGAAACCCTAGGTTAATAGACTAGGGATGTATCATGGGAAACTAATTGGGTGGTTCGATTATGAGTTTAGCGTAATGATCATTCTCCAAGGTTTAGTTGTTAAAGAATGTGGTTTATGCGGGAATTGAGACTCCAAAACTAGGTGAAATTGGGGTTTTACTCTTAAAATTTCCTAAAAGGAAGGGTTTGTATTGCGCCATCCTTATGCGGGTGGTAGGATACCGAATTCTGTTATGTTATTGTTTAGACTTTGCTCGTTCGGAAGCACTAAAGAAGGGGCAAGGCTCCAGCAGATTGATTTCCATCTGAACCTCCCAGTTTGAGGTAGGTTATGATCTAGAAGGAGTTAGACTTCTTACATAATGATATGTATGTTTTTGAATGATAATGTGTTGCTTGGTCTATGGACATTATCTGTGATGATGATTGGCCTTTTTTAAAAATCGACTATTGAAATAAATTTGATATGTTGTGGCCACTGAATTGACGTGGAATTGTGTTGAACTATTAATGTGTTCTTGTATTGTCATGGAATGAATGATGAACTATTGAATGTATGAGTGGGAGAGATAGTTATGATCTTCTGAATGTCATAATGACAAACTTGGCTATGATATCACTACCGTGAGAATGGTTAAGGATAGTAAGAATATTCCGAGATAACAGGCTTATACCCTGGGAGCATTCAGGTGAGAATGGTTTTTGAGTGGCTCGCAGATCCTAGGAGCATCCTAACGAGCATGAGTAGAAGTAGGTATCACATCGGTACAGTACATGGATTTCTAGAGTTCCTTGCAGGTCATGTTTGGAAGGACAGAAATAAGACCCTTTAGTATGTGTGTGTTACACCCTGCAAGTTTCTAACATTTAGTCGGCCTATTCGTATGTTGCCGAGAGTTTTAGAGTGCCATACGTACAAGGAAAGGGCCTAGGAAAGGCCAATGAGTGCCAAGTCGGAATTTCTGCAGGAGGAGGCCAAACCGTTGCCTAGAGGGGCAAAGTGGCATGGAGCAGCTCCTGGTTAGCCAACGTGGCACGGAGCAGAATCAGCGTTGACGGGCAGAGTGCCACGTTGCCTTGTCTGCCGCCTCTCAAGTATATAAGGGTCTCACACTTAGGAAGTTATAATATTTTTCAAATAATCACTGCCAGAACAGAGAGAGTACGAAGAAACCAAGTAAAAATCATTCGATTACGCTGCTAAACGCCGTCCAAACCAAAATTAACTCCGGGTATTGAAGTATAAAGTTGCAGGAGCATCGCTGCAGAGTTATTTTCATAAAATATGCCGACAAATCATCGTCCCACCGAGCCAGAGCAGGAATTGCTTCAAAGTAGTGTCAATATGATCACAGACTTAAAGTACTTCTCCCTTCTTGATTCCCGAGAAATTACGAGTTTTCAATCATCTTTCGATAGGTTGAAGTATAGTTACTATATATATATATAAAGTTATTGTTTTCTTCGAATTCAGTAACGAAGTTGGCCCTATTCTTCCATTAATATGATTACAGTTGAGAAAGATAGTTGAATACGAGCTGATACTCATCAGCTTAGTCAGATAATACAATAATTGAGGTATGTAAGGTTTAACTCTCGGCAAGTATCCTTGTCGTACGTTGTTACGACTTATGTTCTCGAATAGAAATAACGATCTCAGATGTTGTAGATAGTTGCTACTATTAGATTGTAACTTGATATATTGTGATTAGCTGTTATTGATATACATATATAAATATAAGATATGTTGCGAGTAGTTTTTAGTAGATTACAGTTACATAAATTCTCGGGTTTGCTGCTAGAAAACATATATAGATCGTACTATAGGACCCTCGCTGGAAGGGAGCAAAGAACACGATTCGCGTTATGAACGCTATAGGAACTCTTTTAGTTCTCGCTTATTGTGATGGTAGACTTATATGTTTGTTGCCAGGCTTAGACTTGGTCGTAAGAGTTATTAGCCTAAATCAGTTGGTTAAACAGTATGGGTGCAGTTAGGCGGTCTAACGATCAGTTGGCGCTCGTATTGGCAGGAAAGCATCCCTAGAGGTCATTGACATTATCACACATTCCGTAACCAGAAATAGAGACAGAATATATATATTCTAGAGTTAGCGACACCAGGGTTGTCCAATGTATTGAGTGATCGTCTGCCACCTTTGTAGCCTTACTGCGATTGTCGGGCCTTAGTCAACCTAATAGTTATCATGTAGGATGCCAAAGAAGCCAACCCAGTTGTTCGAGTCAGATGAACCCGTGGGTACCCTGCTGATGGGTCCACATCAGTAGTCAGTGATGGGCCACACCCTAGCTACGGTTTCGTAAGGTATACAACTACAAAGTGCCGAGAGGGCCAGTCATATAGAATTGCCTATAAGATTGAGAATTGCCCAAAACAAAAGTAATATAGACCTGAATTGATTCAGATAAGCTTAAGGAGTCAGTAGTACTCTTCTAGTATAGTGTTAACCACAAGTTAAGGAGATCGGTAAACTCCCTATGAAGGACCAGGGTGCCGATCACAGAAGCAAGTTCGACTACAAGCCCAGCCCTATAGTTGTTTAATTAGAAGAACAAAGCAGTTAGCTATCCGCAACCCCACAGTTATTCATGAGTTATAGATGTCCGAGTAGGACATTCAGAGTATTGTTAGGCCACTTTAGACCTCGCTCTATTCAGCCCAGACTATTAGAGATCATAATCACTATCAGGATCCTCTAATCAAATACGGGCGCATGGCGTGCCTGCAGACAACCATATAGATTATCCCAGAAGCGAGTAGCATTAGCGTTAGGCCCAGAAGGCCAGATACGCTCTCTTTATACAGATAGATTGATGTGTCAGTATAGTACCTGGGTTGGGGTTGCCCTCAGTTAGAAGCCTTCCATGACCGCCCCAGGGTTAAGAGCTATGTCGCCGCCCTCCAGGGGAGAGGATACGTCGCTCTACGGAGCGACATGCCATCCGCAAGGGACGAAGATGGGGATCCAGATCCTCATATTTCCGTGGTTGGCCTTTTACACACCCCCGCCGAGCATTTACGCCCGGGGTGTAGATATCAAGAGTCCTCCGGACTCAGGCACAACTACAGTTCAGGGGCCAAGCGGGCCCAATTGTAGACCCAGGGGACCGGTAGGTTGACTAAAATACCAGTAGAGTTGTAGACACCTGAGTAGGGGTATATAGATTGAGATGTGCTCGCCAGGACTTATGGGGGCCTAAATGAGTTATTCTGTGCTGATTGTACCTCCCGGCTTATGGGGGCCAGGTGGGGTTCTTGTATGAATTCTTGTCTGCTAGTTGTAGTGTATAAATGTATAAGTATGCAGTCTTAGCTTATGTACATGTAGTGTCAGTTAGATGCAGATTATGAATCAGTAGGAGTACAAGTTAATCTTTCGGGCCCTTCTTTTTATTTACTTCTTCTTGTCTTATTCAACTTATCTATTGCCTTACATATTCGGTACATATTGTACTGACGCCCTCTTCTGGGGCGCTGCATTACTTTCCTGCAGGTACAAATAGACGTGGAGTAGGTCCCTCGTAGTTCCAGTTAGCCGTACAGAACCGTTAGCTCCCTTCTTCCGGGGCTTGTGTGATAGAGGTTTATTCCTTTTGTTTGTACATATGGGTAGGTCGGGCCCTGTCCCAACCATCTTATTACTCCTAGAGGCTTGCAGATTGTGTTACTTCCCTGTGGTTAGATGATATCAGTCATGTAGGGCCCATATGTGTTTAGACTACGTGTGTTGGCTGTGTGGGGCCATGTTTAGCTGTTGATTGGAGGCCTTGTCGGCCCGCGTAGAACTCCCTATGATTATTTGTCTCTAGTTAGCTGTTTACTTTCACAGGTGGTTATAGGCCTTGTCGGCCGGGGGTTGTATTTACAACCGCTATATAGCCCGTTGCTTTCTCAATTCTAGAGTTAGAGTCAGCCCTACACCAGAGGTGCTTAGGCTCAGTCAGCTCAGCAGTTCAGGTCCTAGTAGGGCACCAGGTGCCAGTCATGCCTCTCAAGGTGGGGCGTGATAGTGTGTACACTAAGGTTTAGTGCTGGAGTGTTCATAGTGATATGATAGAGGCGTGTACACAACATTCACTATTTGTGCTATTTCATGGTGTGTTATATTAATGTGTAGAAGTGGAATGGAATAATGCTAATAGGATGAACCGATGTTTGAAAAAATATGTGTGTAATTTGAATGTGGAAAAGTTGCAAGGTCTTGATATTTTGCAGAGGTGAATGAAAGTTAGAAATTGTGTGGTGTTATCGTTTTTATGGGTTAATCTATATTGTATGTGATTATGCAACGTTTCATGTGTTGTATTGTAATGACTGTTATGTTTCTGGAAGAATAAGATGATATGTGATGCTGTGAATAGTTGGTGAAATGACTAAGTGCAGCTAAGTCGAGCTACTGCCCAGGGAAGTACCGCTGCAGCGGGACCGCTACAGAGGTCAAGTGACCGCTGCAGCGAAAATTCTAATCCAATGAGTAGGTTGGTTGCACCTGAGTAGAGTTAAATTTCCTAAAATGTGTAATGTATATTTTAGTGTTTTAGAATGGTTACACGTTGTTATTTTCATTCTTATATATTATTATGTAAGGTCGACTGATGATGCCTACCAGTACTATGTTTTATACTGAAGCTACTCCTGCATTTCTTTTCTGAGGGCAGAATCCGAACTAGGAAGCTCTTCTCGCCCTCACCTATAAAGCAACAACAATTTCATTTTGAAAGGTGAGCGATCGTAAGACAGGCAGTCGCACTCTTCCGTAGAAGATGTCTCTCCTTCAGACATTTTAGCTTCTTTTATTTTCTAGATTTATCACGCCTAGCTTTTACTTAGACGTTTGAAGTGCAATGACAATTGGATTTTGGGAGTGTTGTTTTGTTTTAGTTGGTTGTTATCGTTTCAGATATTACATTTCGTTTCATTATTAAAGTGTTATTTCTATTCTAAATGATTGATATCGGGGTATTAGTGGAAAATGTTGATTCGCCCACCAGGGTTAGTGTGGGTGCCAATCACAGCCATTTGGGTCGTGATATAGCTGCTCAAAGCAAACAAAAATAGTATATAGATAGGAAAGTTAGGGATATGGAGTTCATGGAGGGAGAGCAGGTGTTGCTCAAGGTATCCCTTATGAAGGGGGTAATGTGGTTTGGTAAGTGAGGCAAACTTAGCTCGAGATACATCGGGTCGTTTGAGGTGCTCCGACATGTGGGGGAGGTAGTGTATGAGTTATCCTTGCTACCAGGATTGTCAGGGGTACATCCAACCTTCCATATGTCCATGTTAGAAGAAATATCACGGGGATGGATCGTACATTATCAAATGGTACTCCGTGTTGCTAGATGAGAACTTGTCCTATGAGGAGGAGCGAGTGGCAATATTGGATAAGGAGGTCCCCAAGCTGAGGTCAAAAGAGATTTCAACGGTAAAGGTCCAGTGGAAGAATCACTCCATAGAGGAAGCCACTTGGGAGACCGAGGCTGACATGTGGATCAAATATCCTCAATTATTTGTGAAATCTGGTATACTCTCTTCTTTGCCTTCGTAGACCGTTAGGAAATAAATGGTGTTTTAGTTGGTATCTGATGTAACAATCCATATGTCATTGCGAGGGGAAATCAATTTAGAACACTCTAATGGGGCTAGACTATGGATCGAAAAGTGTTGTGGGGTGAGCTAGTGAAAAATTAATGTTCTTGGGGAGCTACTGGTTATGGTGAACCGCTGCAATGGTGGTATTTCTGCTATAGTGAGACCGTGGTAACGTTCGGAGTTCCATCATAACAGATCAGGGTAGTAACCGCCGGATCCACTATAGCGGAATCCTTACCGCCATAGCGAGTCTGCTGCAGTGAGATAGTGACCGCTGCAGTGGACGACGAAAATCGGAAAGTTTGTTTAAGTGGGTTTCAAGGTCTATAACCCTTTAATTCCAAAAATATGAAATTCCAATAACAGAAGGCGATTTTTCTCCAGAGCAGTTGAATTTCCTTCTTAAGGTAAGATTCTTGACTTGCTACCATTATGATTGATTACGTAAACACCTAGAAATCAAGGGGGGACCTTTAGTGGTGTTTTGTTAGCAAAGAAACCCTAGGTTGATAGAACTAGGGTTGGATCACTGGGGGATTAACGAGAGTTTGATTGTGAGTTTAAAGGGGAGTAATGATCATTCTCCCATGGGTACTTGTTAAAGATCCTAGTTCATGTGGAAATTGAGACCTAGAATTAGGTGGATTTGAGATTTACTCTTAAAATTTTCTTAAAGGGGTGGGTTTGAGACCCAAGATCATTGTGTGGGTGATAGAGTACTAAAGTGTATTATATTCATGTTTTATACCTTGAGTGTTCGAAAGCATTGAGGAAGGGCAAAGCTCCAGTAGAGTGATTGCTATTCAAACCCTCTCAGATTGAGGTAGGTTATGGTTAGAGGAGTTAGACTTTATATAATGACTTGTATGTATGTGTAACGATAATGTGTTGATTTGGTCTATGGATATTAATTGTGGTGATGATTTCTCTGTCAAAATACAATTGTTGAAATATACTTGATATGATGTTTCCACCAAATCGATGGGGAATTGTGTTGAACTGTTGTGTTTTTTTTCATTGTCATTGAAGTGAATGATGCATTGTTTAAATATTCGAGTGAGGGAGGTAGATTGTGATCTCCTGAATGTCATTATGACGAACTCAACTATGATATAATTACTGTGAGAATGAATAGGGATAATGAGAATATCATGAGATGAGAGGATTGTGCCGGAGAGGAGCTTTTGAGCGAGCAATATTGACTGAGTGGCTCGTGTCCGAGGGGAGCATCTGGACAAACATATGAGTAGGAAGGGGTACTATGCCAGTATAGTACATGATTTCTGGAGTCCCCTGCAGGTCATGACTGGACGGGCAGAAATAAGACCCTCTAGCATGTGTGTACATTGAGGTTTAGTGATGGATTGTTCACGGTGATATGACGGAGGCGTGTGCTCGATATTTCACAATTTGTCCTATTATGTAATGTATTGTAAGAATGTTAGAATTTAGAATGAATAAGTGCTATTTGGATGAACTGGGCTTGTGATTATGTGTTGTTATCTGAACGTAGAGAAGTTGCAAAGACTTGATGTGTGATAGAGTTAAATGAAAATTAGAATTTGAGTTGTGCCATCATTGTTATGAACTTCTCTATATTGAATGTGGTTATGTAGTATTTTCATGTGTCAAATGGTAGTAACTTATACGTTTCTGAATGAATGAGATGATGTGTGAGTTCCACAGAGTTGGTGAAATAGTTAAGGTGCATCTAAGTCGAGCTACTGCTCAGGATCGTACCACTACAGCGGGATATGTTCCGCTATGGTGAGACCGCGACAACGATGGAGTGACTGCTACAGTGAAGGGCCTAATCCGATGAGCAGGCTGGTTGTCACCTGTGCAGAGCTAAATTTCCTGAAATGTGTATTATATATATATGAATGGTGTTCTGGACATGTGTTCATATTATTGTTTGCATGCTTATATGTTATTATGTAAGGTCGACTGATGATGCCTACTAGTACTGTGTTTCATACTGACACTACTCTTTTGTACTTCTTTTTTGAGTGCAGAATCCAATCTCGGAAGTTCATCACAACCTCACCTTTATTGCAATGATTGAGTATTAGAAGGTGAGCGACGCAGGATATGCTATTCTACTCCTCCTTCGAAGATGCTCTCTTTAGGACATTTGCAGTTTTATTTCTTTTAGTTATAAACAATTCTTAGACTTGTGTTAGACGTCTGAAGTGCATTGACAATCGGTTTTTGGGAATATTTATAGGAGTTGGTTGTTTCCTTTCTGTTGATTCATTCAAGTATTGTTAGATTTTGTTGTTTCATTTAATTTCAAGGATGTTATTTTCTTTCTGAATGTTTGTGTAGAGAAAATTATTGGGAAACATTAGTTCGCCCACCAGGGGTATCAATCACGGCCATTTAGGTCGTGACGACATGAAGCTAAATTTGTATTGCATAAAGTATTAAGCTATATATTCGAATAAATTTTCAAATTTAAGTTTTAGTAATCCATATAATTTTATTTAATTAAGTTTTAGCCAGTGAAACCTTGATTAAATGAAATTATATATTATATTTAGGATTACATAAAAAAAATTATAGATAATAAATAAAGATTAATGTCTAAGGGATCTATAATTTTATTTGATTAAAGATTAACCACAACTCTCTTTAGTTAAATAAAATTTTAAGGTTAAAGATCACATCAAAAAATTTGAATATTGAAATTGTGATTAATTATGCACGATATAATAACTTAAGAACCATTACTATTGAGTTGCATACTTAATTAGGATAAAATATTAAATACTTTTCATAATTATCCACGGAAATTATGAATGAGAATTTAATAATTTTATCGTAAATGATAGAACATCATGCTAATAAATTGAAAATTATATCCTAAAGAATGAATCTAACTGAATTAAAAATTTAGCCTATGGGAAATTTTTATGTTAGTAGATTCAATTTTATATTATTTGCCTCAAATTTGTTAAGCATGTATGTATATATATGTTGCAGTTATGCAACCTACAAATTTCTCTGATATTTGTGATATTCCTTAATTGAATGACGAGAAATATAAGATCTGATGGAAGAGAATTATTCTTAAGTTAGGGTGCATGGACATATATTATGCTATCAGAAAAGACGAACCACCTATTAATTAAAACAATGTTCAAGCTGAGATTGCTCTTCATGAACAATGGGAGTATTATCTAATAGTTTAAGTGTTATGTTTATTAAGACTAAAATCTCAGCTAGTATTTGTGATACTATTGAGCAATATAACAATGTTAAGGCATCCGTGAAGGCTATTAATGGAAAGTTTGAGACTTTAGATAAGGCACCTACCAATATCTTAATTATGAGATTCTCGTCAACGAGGCTCGCCAGTGTGAGATGTGTGCGTGAGCCCATTATGAAAATGTAAGACTTATCGACTCAAGTAAGAACTCTTGAGGTTGAAATGTCTGAAGCTTTTCTTGTGCACTATATTTTGATTATTATGCCTCTACAGTACAACCACTTTAAGATCTCCTATACTATACATAAGGATAAATGATCTATTAAAACTTATGGCCATGTGTTTTTAAGGGGAAGGTTAACTGCCGATGGAAATAGGAGAAAATACATTCATGAATACTCAAGCAAAGAAGATCTATTAATCCAACAAAAAGTGGAAATAAAAATACCACTTGAAACTGACATCAAGAAAGAATTCATGTCTCGATTTTATAGAAAGAAGGGACACATAAACAAGGGTTGTGTCAAGTATAAAAAATGCCTTGAGAAGAAAAGTACTTCAATCTCTCTTATTTGTTATGAAGCTAATATGACTGATGGAATCATAACACTGGTGGATTGTTTCTGCTTCTATAATCCACGTTAAGAATTTCTTACAAGGATTAAAAAACCCGAGGAAGCCAGTGGAAGCTGAGCGAAGATCTATTCAGGAAGACAGATGCATTTTCATGTGGAGACTATTGGGACATGCATTTTAGTTCTTCATAGTGATTTCATTTTGGAATTAAAAAAAGACCTTTTTATGAATTTAATTTCGATTCAAAACTTGTACACTTGGGTTATTTCTTCTTTTTAGAAGGTTATTCCAATTTGTTTTATAAATCTAAGCTTGTTAAAATAGGTACATTGCCTGATGGTATTTTCTCTCTTGATTTAAAAAATAATGTCACTCATAATGTTAAGCATATTCAAGATGGTACTAAATGATATGTTATGAAAAAATATTCCTCCATTTTGTGGCATCGAAGATTGGGATATATCATCATATATAGNATATAGAATGAAGAGATTAGTTCATGATAAAGTACTTAGTACTTTAGATTTTACTGAATTCAATACTTGTGTGGTGCAAAAGTCCACAAATCCCCCAATTGATACCAACGAGTAAAATCTTCTTGTGATTCAGGACCCCATAGGAACAATAACGAATCTGTTAATATATTAGGATTGAAGTCAAGAAAACCAATAAGTTAAAGAAAAATTCCAAGAAGAGTTCAACCATATTAAAATCATGCATTCAAATATATAGTGTCCAGACATAGATGCATATAGTCAGAAATGTTTTGTCACCTTTATAGATGATTACTCATGATATATATACACACACACACATACATGCTTCATAATAAAAGCGAATCATTAAAAGCATTTCAAGTTTTCAAGGTTGAAGTAGAGAAACAATGCAGAAAGAAAATTAAGATTGTGAGAATAAATAGAGGTGGTGAATATCAGGGTAGATACACTGAGGGTGAACAAGCACAAGGTCCGTTTACGAAGTTTCTTCAAGAAAATGGGATAGTTTTCAATACATGTCTGGTTCTCCAGTCCAAAATTGTGTAATACAAAGAAGAAATTAAACTTTATTGGACATGGTGTATAGCATGTTAAGTTGCTCTAAGATACCTAAGTCCTTGTGGATTGAATTTTTAAGACAATAGTGCATATACTAAATTTAGTTTCAACCAAAGCTATCCCAAAGACACTTCTGAGTTGTTCAAAGGTTGAAAATCAAGTTTGGCACATGCACACATATAGGGATGCCCATCTGAAGTTAGAATCTACAACCCACAAGAAAAAACCTGGATCTTAGGACCACAAGTGAATATTTCATTAAATATTGTAATACCCCAGAAGTGCGTAAGAATAGACCCGGAAGTTAAAAGTTGAAAACTGCAGAAATTGAAAAAAATTTCACAGGACGGGCCATGGAACGACTCGTGATAACAAACCACGAGTCATTGTATGCAGTCATTGGTTAAGGAAGGTTGGTTGGAAGTGGAGACAATGGACGACACAATGACTCGTTGTTGGGAACAACAAGTCGTTGACAACAGGCGTTGGAAGAGGTTGGGTTCAGCAGGTGGCATATAACGGGCCTTCCAACGACTCGATGTGGTTCATAACGAGTCATTTTTATCGATCGTTGTTTTGGTTCAAGAATTTCCAGTGTAGATGACGGATCGAGACCACGACTCGTTGAAAGAAACCACGAGTCGTGGTGAAGCCCTTGGTAAGTAGGTTCATATTTTGTGATGAGCAAACAATGGACGATGTAACGGATCGTTGTTTCAAAGGATGAGTCATCCTGTTCATCCGTTGGTCAGTTCTGGAAGTAAGCTACAACATTGCAAACCACGAGCGACAGAACGCGTCGTCGTTAGCTTTAATGACCCGTTGGTTCAACCTGGATAGTTTTTAGCCCAGGTTCATTAAGAGAAATTTCGACTTTTCCAAGCTATGAGACCCTAAACTACATCGTTTTAACTTATAGAAGGTGGGTTTTTAGGGGGATAATTTATTTTAAGTCTCCATTCATGCATGCAAGAGTATAGGGAGGTAATCAAAGGTGATTCAAGGATTTTCTCTTCAATTCTTCCAAATTCCTTCCTGGGCATTCAAGAGAGGTTTAGAACCAGTTGTTCCCAGGTATGTAAGGCTATCAAT
>JACEIK010000931.1:168786-179205 GCA_018107945.1 Datura stramonium
CTCTTGAATTTCAATTGCTTGTATGATTTCTACTTGTTTGAAGATGTTTACTCATCAAATGAGTGGCTAATTCACCTTTGGCTGAGGTTGAGGATGATTGATGTAGTATGTAATTGATGTTATTTCAGTTTTTATCTTCTCTACAACGATTTTTCTACTAATTCTTGTTTTCACTACATTAATGCTTGGCCATTGTTGATGTAAATCCTAGAATTCCAGTTTTATTTCCGAGAGGAAGATTAATTGGATAGATGTGAATTGGTAGGATATGTTCTTGTCTTGGTTAAGAAATTAAGAGAAGATTAACATTAAGAATAGAAATATATCTGTAATTTCATATTTGGTCATCTATGGAATTTGTTATGTATTGCTAGAATATGAAGTATTTGCATCACAAAAATGTGTAATGTAAGTCTCATGATTCTTTAATTGGAGAGGAGTTCGAAAGACCCAATCCATTGGTTAATAATTCCTGACCAACAACTGAAGAGAATTGTTGACTGAAATTTAATCAGTAAATTACATATCTGCATGTTTTTCCTTAACCTTAGCTTATTCGTGTTATTGTTCAGATTATAATTTAAAATCTTTTTACTTAAAGCTACATTAACTAGTATGATTGAAAATTCACCATTTGTTCTGTTTGTCTGCTTGTATAAAGAATTCTATAGACTAAACACTTAAGGAAAAATTACTGTAACATTACAGTCCCTGTGGGTTCGATACCTGACTTGAAATAAAGCCACTTTATTACTTGTACGACCACGTGCACTTGCATGTAGTTGGGAGTGAATAGCTAGCAGGCCGTCCAGGTTTAGGGGAGGCTAGAGGAGTAGGGCTACAGGCTCGATGGATCATGGTACAATGCAGGTGGAGCACACTTTCCTAGCTTGTGCGAGATGTGGCAAAAATCATCTCGAGAGGTGACTGGTCAGTGCGGATGCTTGTTTTGGGTGTGGCAAACCTGGGCACAGGAACAAATACTTCCCTTCAGCCAGTTCTACAACTCCAGCAGCACGACCCCCTCAGCAGGGTGCCACTATGTAATACCCCGGAAAGGCCTAAGAATAGACCCGAGGGTTAAATTTGAACAATGCAGAAAATTTGAAAAAATATCACAAGTCGGACCACAGAACGACTCATGGTATCAAACCACGAGTTGTTGTATGTTATCATTGGTTAGGGAAGAATTGGTGGATGTGGAGACAACAGGAGGTATGACGACCCATTGTGGGATACAATAGACCGTCCTTTGCATCCGTGGTTAGGGTCAGGCTGGGCGACAGGGTAAACAACGAGAGAACCAACGACCCGTTTGAAGAAGCCACGAGTCATTTGTTGTGATCGTTGTTGGAGGTTAATACTTAACCTTGTAGGGGACAGGTTCAGACCACAACTCATTGGAAGGAACCATAAGTCTTGGTGAGGCTCGAGGTAAGGAATTCATATTTGGCCAAGAAGTCAACAACGGTCGATCCAACAACCCATCGTTTGAAGTAACGGCTCATCCTGACGAGTCGTGGGAAGGATCTAAGTTATTTTAGGAGGCAGTGGACCCAACGACTAGATACCACGAGTCATGGCATGTGGCCACGACCCGTTGGATCGATCGTTGGACAGCCTGGAGTAGTTTCCAGGGAAATTTTATTAAGGGCATTTTTGACTTTTCTGTGCTTTGAGACCCTAAACTATGTCATTTTGGATATTTTCTGAGTGTGATAAGATGATTTAAGTCCTTTATGCATACACATTCTCATACAAGAACTTTAGAGAGATATTTGGGAGATTCAAGGTCTTCTTCCTCAAGTTTCCACCAATTTCTTTGTGGGTTTTCAAGGAATTTCAAATCAATCCATTCCCAGGTATGTAGGGTTTTAGAATGGGTAAAATTATTCCCCACCCATGCCTAAATCTCAATTTAGATCATGAATCCTGCTATTCAAGTCTATGGGGTTTTACTCAAATGCATGAAATTTTGATTTGTTTTTATGGGTATGACTTAATTGAGTTGTAATTCTTGCATTATGAATGATGGAAAGTTTTTAATATTATTCTCTTTAAAATTATGTTTCAAGATTTTGGATTCAAAATGCCCATTTGATGAAAGTTCATGAAAGTTATAATTTATGATTGCTACTCTATATTTTGAATTTATTGATGACGGAAAAGCAAGAATTCAAGTTATCCATGTTTATGAGCATATTTTGAAAGAATTGAATATGATGAAGTATTGGGCAATTCCCACATGTTAAAGAATGATTTATGATTTATGAAGTAAGATTACATGATTTATCGATTTATGATGTTGGCCGATGAAAAGGGCCTTGATTCTTGGCTAAGAATGTTTTAAAGGGGATCAATGATGATAAATGTTATATTTTAGCCAATGAATCTTAATGCACGATGCTACTGATTTATGTATGAGCCTATATGCATGTTTTTGGGAGCTGTGTCTAGCACTGAGCAGCCCGGCGTTCAAAGGACTACGCCAGTGTCTCATAACCACTTGCCACCGTGGGTTTATAAATGATATGATGTATTTAAAATGATTCCCTCAAATGTGATATCACGCCTTATGCACAACCCTCTCCTGGCAAGTTAGGGTCGGCTCTGCCCACTTCAGCGAGACAGTGGGACATCATGAAAGGTTCTACCATGATGGTGTCGGTTATGACGAGTCCTCCCATTGTTCCGCATGTCTTATGCATTGTTTATGTTATTGGCTCAAGTTATGTTTTGATAAAGTTTACTTACAATTACAATAATGAATGATTTACGAAAGATTTGAAAGTCTTGGGCCTTATGTTTTCTTACGAAGTTTAATATACAAGCATGATGTCCTTCTCCTATGTTTATTTATGAGTTTATTTTCCCTTTTAATGTCCATTTTACTTACCTTGCATACTCAGTACATTCCACGTACTGACCGTATACTTTCAATGTTGTATCGTTTCATGATACAGGTCTCAGTTCTCAGTCTCATCCTCATCCTTAGTCTGTCTCAGCTCTCAGATTATTGGTGAGTCCTCATGTTACGAGGGACATTTGATAGACTTTTATGTTATCTTGTGTTTTTGTATTGGTCGGGTTAGTTAGGGATGTTGTCCCATCAACCCATCGTATGTAGTAGCGGCTTTCAGACAGTATGTAGTACTCAGCTTATGTGTATGTCTAGTACTTTCAGATGTTACGTTATGGTTACGTTTTCTCTATGTTTTATGCTAACTATTCCGCTTATTAAATGAGATTAGTTGTATGCATGTGCCATGGATCGACTTGGGGCCTCTCGGGGTCCCTTTTCCCATGTCTACGATCCGGGTGTATGTTCGGGTCGTGACACTCCACTAGTTCGGCAGGTGGTCTGCGTCGAAACAGGTTTTATGCCCTAGTGCCTCGCCAAGAGTAGGAGGCTTAGCCAGATGTGGTCACGGGTATGTTGCAAGTCTTCCATATTTATGGTTATGCTTTGTCCCGTGTTTATGATCCGACTGTATGTTCGGGTCGTGACAAACTTGGTGTCAGAGCCATAGGTTTGAAGTGTACTAGGGTGTCTACAATCCACGTAAAGTAGAGTCTTTTTCATGGGTGTGAAGCGCGCCAAGATTATGACAAAGAGGCTACTAGATGTTTAGGAAATGATCCTTCTTTCATGTTCTATGTCGTACGATGAAAATTCTCTCTATCCTTCTAACTCGTGCAATTCGCGATTGCAGAATTATGGCTCCTAGGAGAATAAACGGAAGGAGGAATAGAAATGATGAAGACCACAATGATGGAAATGACCATGAGAACAGCAAGACCCACCGGTTCAGGAGCCCTAGGCACCAGAGCTCACTGCCCACGCTGAGTTTCGGGCGGCTATTCAAATGTTGGCATAGTCCTTGACCGCTCAAGTCAACCAGCAGGCTGTTGAGCAGGTCCCACGGAATGGCAATGTAGTGGCGGCTCGGATTAGAGACTTCTTGAGGATGAACCCTCCTGAGTTCACAAGATCAAAGGTGGATGAGGATCCACACGATTTTATTGAAGGGATCTTGAAGGTCACTCAGGTTATGGAATTGACAAATGGGGAATTTGTTGACTTGGCCTCTTACCAGCTAAAAGAGGTCGCTCATATTTGGTACAAGCAATGGAAGGACAGTAGGGCAGCGGGAGGGGGCCCTATCAGCTGGGATGAGTTCCACATGGCCTTTCTTGACAGGTTCTTCCCTCGGTAGATGAGGGAATTGAAAGCAGCTGAGTTTGTTAACCTCAAGCAAGGAAAAATGACAGTGCTGGAGTATTCGCTTGAATTCACCCGATTTTCAAAATACGCCCCAGAGTTGGTGATGGATCAGAGGGCACGGGTAAGCTTATTTGTTCATGGCGTGGCCGGTTATTTAGGCAAGGATTGCAGGACTGCTATCCTCCACCAGGATATGGACTTTCCTCGCATAGTGTTGTATGCCCAGCAGATGGAGGCAGCTTATGCGAGGGAGAGGGAGGCAGAGAGGGCTCGGACAGATAGTTGTGGGTTTTCACATCAGAGGTTCGGCAGTGGCTACCGTCCACAGTTTCAGCAGAGGTCACTATCCCCAACACCATCATCAGCTAGTGTTCCATCCAGGCCCAGGGGTGATCAGAGGAGCAGGGCTTTAGGGTCGAGGGATCAGAGGGGCACCTAGTTAGAGTATACCTCTCCAACCTGCAGGAAGTGCGGAAAGAGTCATACCGGGGAGTACCTGCGCGGCTCAGATGTCTGCTATGGGTGTGGCAGATCTGGGAACATGCATCGAGCATGCCCATATGCTAGATAGGGTAATGATAAGGGTCGAGCACAAACTGCTAGGACAGCAGCAGCTCCATCCCGTTCCGCTCCGTAGGGAGCATCGACTAGTGGAGGTGGCGGACAGTGCCAAAATCGATTCTATGCCCTTGCCTCACCGCAGGAGCAGGAGACTTTGCTAAACATGGTCAATGGTATGTAGCGTGTCTTTCATATTGATGTTTATGCCTTGATAGATCCAGGGGCCACATTGTCTTTCGTGAATCCTTACATTTCTAGTAGCCTTGAAGCTAGTCCCGAGACCTTGATAGAACCGTTTTCAGTTTTGACCCCTGTTGGTGATTCGGTCATAGCTAGACGAATATATAGAGGATGCCCGGTCATTGTGTTGCATAAGGTTACCTCCGCAGACCTTGTAGAGTTATCCATGATTTACTTTGACATTATTCCTAGTATGGATTGGTTGTTTGCATGTTATGCTTTGATTAATTGTAGGACCCGTACAGTGGAATTTCATTTTCCGAGAGAGTCAGTTTTAGAGTGGAAGAGTAGTACAGCAGTACCAGCAGGTCGGTTTATTTCCTATCTTAAGGATAGGAAGATGATCTCTAAAGGTTGTATGTACAACCTAGTTAGGGTTAAGGATGTGGAGTCCGATACCCTGACTATTCATTCAGTTTCGATGGTGTGCGAATATGTGGAGGTGCTTCCCGAGAATTTGCCAGGTGTTCCTTCGGAAAGGGAAATTGATTTCAGTATTGATCTATTGCTAGATACGCAGCCTATTTCTATCCCTCCATACAGGATGACTCTAGTCGAGCTAAAGGAGTTAAAGGATCGGTTAAAGGACTTGTTGGATAAGGGTTTCATTAGACCAAGCAAGTCTCCATGGGGTGCACCGGTTCTCTTTGTGTGAAAGAAGGATTGGTCCCTTCGGATGTGTATTGATTATCGACAACTTAATGAGGTCACCATCAAGAACAGGTACCCCTTTCCCAAGATTGATGATTTATTTGACAAGCTCCAGGGTGTTGGGTGTTTCACGAAGATAGATTTCAGGTTCGGATATCACCATCTCAGAGTTCGGGATGTGACTTTCCAAAGACGACCTTCAGAACTCGGTATGGCCACTATGAGTTTGTAGTTATGTATTTTAGACTAACCAATGCTCCTGCAGCTTTTATGGACCTGATGAATAGGGTGTTCAAGCAATATTTAGATGTGTTCGTGATCGTGTTCATCAATGACATTCTTATATACTCCCGGAGCGAGGAGGAGCCTGCCACTCATTTGAGAATAGTGTTGCAAACCCTCAAGGATAGTCATTTGTATGCAAAGTTTAGCAAGTGTGAATTTTGGCTAAACTCATAACATTTCTGGGACATGTGGTATCAAGCGAAGGCATAAGGGTAGATTCCCAGAAGATCGAGGCGGTGAATAATTGGCCTAGACCGGTGAATCCTTCAAAAATTCAGAGTTTCTTAGGTCTAGCAGGGTACTACCGAAGGTTTGTTGAGGGTTTCTCATCTATTGCGGCACCTTTGACTAAGTTAACTCAGAAAAAGATGAAGTTTCAATGGTCGGATACTTGTGAGAAAAGCTTCCAAGAGTTGAAGGCCCGACTCACTTCAACACTGGTATTTACTTTACCCGAGGGTACTGATGGCTTTTTTGTATATTGTGATGCTTCAAGAGTCAGACTGGGATGTGTGTTGATGCAGCATGGGAAGCTGATAGAATATTCCTCACGATAGCTGAAGGTTCACGAAAAGAAATATCCAACCCATGATCTTGAGTTGGTCGCGGTGATGTTTGCCTTGAAAATATGGAGGCATTACTTGTATGGGGTCCACGTGGATGTATTGACGGATCACAAGAGTTTGCAATATGTGTTCACACATAAAGATTTAAATCTTTAGCAAAGAAGGTGGTTGGAGTTACTAAAGGACTACGACATGAGTGTCCTCTACCACCCGAGAAAGGCAAATGTGGTTGCAGATGCACTTAGTAGGCTCTTAATGGAGAGTTTGTCCCATGTGGATGAGGGGAAGAAGGAGTTGGTGAATGATGTCCACCGACTTGCAAGATTGGGAGTTACATTGACCGACTCAACCAATGGCGGTGTTGTTGTACATAACGGGTCAGAATCATCCTTGGTGATTAATATTAAATCCAGGCAAGATGAGGACCCTATTTTGAGGAAGCTGAAGGAGGTAGTGTCAAAAGGTGGAGATTTTCTCCCAAGGGGGAGATGGTGTGCTACGATACTAGGGTCGTATATGTGTTCCAGATGTAGATGATTTCAGAGTTCGGATATTGCATGAGGCACATGGTACCAGATATTCTATTCATCCAGGATCCACCAAAATGTATCGGGACTTGCGAGAAATCTATTGGTGGGATGGTATGAAGAAGGATATTGTGGAGTTCGTAGCAAAATGTCCAAACTGCCAGCAAGTGAAGGTCGAGCATCAAAGGCTGGGAGGTTTACTTTTGGATATCAGCATCCCCACTTGGAAGTGGGAAGAAATTAATGTGGATTTCATTACAGATTTACCTCGTACTCAGTGACACTACAACTCCATTTGGGTGGTGTTCGACAGGTTAACAAAGGTTTCACACTTCCTACCGATCAAGACTATGGATTCAGCGGATGATTATGCTAAGTTGTATATCCGGGAGTTGGTTCGACTTCATGGAGTTCCCTTGTCTATTATCTCAGACCGAGTACTCAGTTTACCTCTCAATTCTGGCGTTCTTTTCAAAAAGGACTTTGGATGCAAGTTAAGCTCAATACAGCCTTCCATCCGCAAACAGAAGGCCAGGCAGAGCGAACCATTCAGACCCTTGAGGATATGTTGAGGGCATGTGTTATGGATTTTAAAGGTAGTTGGGATGATCATTTGCCCTTGATCGAATTTGCTTATAATAACAGTTATCACTCTAGCATCCGGATGGCACCGTTCGAGGCTCTTTACGGGTGAAGGTGTAGATCGCCCATCAGATGGTTTGAGGTTGGTGAGGCAGCTATAATAGGACCAAATTCGGTTCATGAGGCAATGGTTAAGGTTCAGTTGATAAGGTACCGATTGAAAATTGCTCAGAGTCGCCAGAAATCAGATGCTGATGTAAGGAGAAGGGATTTGGAGTTTGATGTGGACGATTGGGTATTCTAAAGGTATCACCCATGAATGAAGTCATGCGGTTTGGGAAGAAAGGAAAACTTAGTCCCCTCTATATTGGCCCCTATCGGGTTGTGAGAAGAGTTGGTAAGGTGGTGTATGGGTTGGACTTGCCCTCGGAGCTATCTTCAGTTCATCCCGTCTTTCATTTGTTACTTTTGAAGAAGTGCTTGGGTGGTCCAGCCTTGGTAGTTCCGATAGACAGCATTGGAGTGAAGGACAACCTCAGTTATGAAGAAATTCCCATTGAAATCTTGGATCTTCAGGTTCGGAGGCTGAGGAACAAAGAAATCGCTTCAGTTAAGGTTTTATGGAGAAATCAGCATGTTGAGGGAGTTACGTGGGAGGCCGAAGCGGACATGATGGCTAGATATCCACATTTGTTCTCTACCGGCTCGATTCTGAATTGAGGTATCAGTTTTGCCCTATGTCTCTATTTAGTTTTCATGTTTGGTTCATGTGTGCAAGTTTCTTTTATGTGTATTAATGTATATGTAAAGTATGAGGTCAGTTCAGCTATATGGTTTTATTCAGAGGTAGTCATTCCGTGAAATTTTGGTTAAAATAATTAGTATATGGCTATGATGAATTGTATGTTTCTGTTTGCTACTTTTTCCCTACATTCGAGGAAGAATGTTTCCAAGGGGGAGATATTGTAATACCCCAGAAAAGGACTAATAATAGACCTGGGAGTTAAATTTGAAAAAGTGCAGAAAACTGCCAAAAATATCACAAGATGGACCACAGAACGACTCATGGTATCAAACCACAAGTCATTGTATGTTGTCATTGGTTAGGGAAGATTTGGTGGCAGTGGAGACAACGGGAGGTATGAAGACCCATTGTGGGATACAACGGTTCATCCTTGCAGCCGTGGTTAGGGTCAGGCTGGGCGACAGGGTAAGCAACGAGAGAACCAACGACCCGTTTGAAGAAGCCACGGGTCGTTTGTTGTGATCATTGTTGGAGGTTAATACTTTCCCATTTAGGGGACAGGTTCAGAACATGACTCGTTGGAAGGAACCACAAGTCTTGGTGAGGCTCGAGGTAAGGAATTCAGATTTGGCCAAGAAGGCAACGACGGTCGATCCAACAACCAGTCGTTTGAAGTAACGGCTCGTCCTGTCGAACCGTGGGAAGGATCTGAGTTATTTTAGGAGGCAGTGGACCCAACGACTAGATACCACGAGTCGTGGTATGTGTCCACGACCCGTTGGATCGGTCGTTGGTCAGCCCGGAGTAGTTTCCAGGGAAATTTTATTAAGGGCATTTTTGACTTTTCTGTGCTTTGAGACCCTAAACTATGTCTTTTTGGATATTTTTTTAAGTGTTATAAGATGAGTTAAGTCCTTTATGCTTGTCCATTCTCATGCAAGAACTTTAGAGAGATATTTGGGAGATTCAAGGTCTTCTTCCTCAAGTTTCCACCAATTTCTTTGTGGGTTTTCAAGGAATTTCAAATCAATCCATTACCATGTATGTAGGGTTTTAGATGGGTGAAATTCTTCCCCACCAATGCCTAAATCTCAATTTAAATCATGAATCCTCCTATTCAAGTCTATGGGGTTTTACTCAAATGCATGAAATTTGATTTGTCTTTATGGGTATGATTTAATTGAGTTGTAATTCTTGAATTATGAATGATGGGCAAGTTTTATTATTATTCTCTTTAAAATCATGTTTCAAGCTTTTGGATTCAAAATGCCTATTTGATGAAAGTTCATGAAAGTTATGATTTACGATTACTACTCTATATTTTGAATTTATTGATGACGGAAAAGTATTAATTCAAGTTACCCATGTTTATGAGCATATTTTGAAAGAATTGAATATGATGAAGTATTGGGCAATGCCCACATCTTAAGGAATGATTTATGATTTATGAAGTGAATTACATGATTTATTGATTTATGATGTTGGCCGATGAAAAGGGCCTTGATTCTTGGCTAAGCATGTTTTAAAAGGGATCAATGATGATAAATGCTATATTTTAGCCAATGAATCTTAATGCATGATGTTATTGATTTATGTATGAGCCTATATGCATGTTTTTGGGAGCCGTGTCTAACACTGAGCAGCCCGACGTTCAAAGGACTACGCCAGTGTCTCATAACCACGTGCCACCATGGGTTTCTAAATGATATGACGTATTGAAAATGCTCCCCTCAAATGTGATATCACGCCTTATGCACGACCCGCGCCAAGGTCGGCTCTGCACTCTTGAGCGAGATAGTGGGGCATCATGAAAGGCTCTACCATAATGGTGTCAGTTATGACGAGTCCTCCCATTGTTCTGCATTTCTTATGCATTGTTATATTATTGTCTCAAGTTATGTTTTGATAAAGTTTACTTACGATTACGATAATGAATAATTTATGAATGATTTGAAAGTCTTGAGCCTTATGTTTTCTTACGAAGTTTATGATACAAGCATGATGTCCTTCTCCTATGTTTATTTATGAGTTTATTTT